>MU855674.1:0-19514 GCA_033296695.1 Staphylotrichum tortipilum
GGGGGGGGGGGGGGGGGGGGGGGGGGGGGGGGGGGGGGGTGGGGGGGGGGGGGTGAGGAAGGTGGGGAGGAGAGGAAGGAGTGGTGGGAGTAGGAGAGTGGGATAGAACTGGAGGAGGGGCAGGGGGGGAGTGAGAGGGAGACTTGGGATTTTGGTGGGGGATGCGGCCGGCCCAGAGGCGGCGGTATGAGGGTGTCAGGAGGGGAGGGGCTAGAGAGAGCAGGACTCACTGCTGCTGCTGCTGTGACCCAAGGTGGCGGGAAGATGTTGGAGGGTGGGGGAGGGGCCGGGTGTGATGGGGAAGGGCAGGGGAGGGGGAGGGATGAAAGGGGGCGGTTGGATCTGACAGATTTTTTTCTTTTTCGTTTGTTTATAACTTCCCTTATTTTTCTCAATGATACCCATTTCCTTTTTCTCTTGCCTTTTTGATACCAAGCTTTTCTCTCATCCTCAACCTTCCTGGGCCTCTAAGGGGATCACCTCCCGCTAGGGCAGCGAGCTGAAGCGGAGGGTCAAGCGGGGGAGGGGTGGGCTGAGGCCATCCCCCCTCGTTCGACGCGTAGTCCAGCGAGATGTAGACCGTGTTGCTGTTGTCGCTCTCGCAGGTGGAAAAGCCGAGCCTGAAAATGCTGATGGCTGTGGTGTGCCCGCGGGTGGCCGGGTGGCTCTCGAAGATATGAAAAGCCTTGTCCCTGATGACTGGCCAGTCCCGTAAGCCATCACAAAAACATCTCTATTACCACTCAGTCTGCCCTGTCCAATTGCGACGCCCTTAATTTTCCCATGGTATCGTGAATTTGCGCACCTAAAAACATATCTTCTGTCCGCCCCTCAGTTCGGCAGCACAAGATTGGCCTTGATCTTGGCCACATCCGCTTCAGAAAACTCCAGCGTCCCTGTGACGTAGCCCTCGAACCCGCCGTATTCGGTCTCAGCCGCCTTGACAAAGGCCTCCCAGCAACTGACGCGCAGGCTGCACAGGTTGTGGATGCCCGGCGCGTCCATGTTCTCAGCCATGGACCCCTTGAGGGCAAAGGCAAGCAGCTGCTCGCGGGCCGGCTCCGTCCCGACACGCGAGAGGATGTAGTCCAGCGCGATTGTCTCAGCACTGGCACCAGCGAGACTCAGCAACAGCCCAGCCATGACGCCCGTGCGATCGCGTCCCGCTACACCGTGTCAGCCAACTCTTTCGCTCAAGCATCAAGACCACCTTAAAACTCACCAGTACAATGAAACAGCACCGCCTCCTCGCCCCTCCCATCCCTCACCCTCTCCAGCACGGTCCTCAACCCTCCCTGATAAACCTTCAACACATCCAGATACATGCCCACATACCCCTTCTCCCCCTGCCCCTCCACAAAATCTCCCAGCGCCACAACCGCATCCTCCTCCCCGGGCCTGATCCACACCCCCTCGACCCCCTCCACCTCCGCATCGGGCAACTTCTCCCTCTCCCGCACCGACCTCAGATCCACCACGGTCTTCACCTTCAACTTCTCCACCAGCGCGGCCTTGCCCTTGGGCGACAGGCCCATGAGGAAGCCGCCCGAGCGGTAGATCAGCCCCGGGCGGATGGGGGAACCCGGGACAAGCCCCAGGTCGCGCGTGTTGAACGTGTCTGGCAGCGCGACGAAGGGCGCGTTGGAGAGGGCTGCATGCAGCGCGGGAAGGGACAGCGCCGTTGTGACCTCTGTTTGGGCGAGGGCGAGGAGGATGGAGGCGTCGGGGGCGGCGGCGGACATTTTGGGGGTGTGTTTTGGTGCTTCCTTGGGGGGTGGGGTGGATATGATATAGGTGAGGTGGTGATGGTGGGGGTGGTATTGTCGTTCCTTTGTTGCTCGAAGTGGAATTGGGGGTGCCTCGTGTGACTGACTGTATGTCCTGGAGTCTGTACCCGAAAGGGGGGAGGTGACGATAAATGGTTCAGGGGTAAGGCAATGCTCGGGGCAGGGAAGCAGCTCCGATGGAGCCGGGGCAACGAACCCCCCCTTCCCCGCCGCCAGGCCAGACCCCGCTTCCCCTCTCATCAGCCCATCCCCCGGCCAAGCACAGGCATTGGCAATGATGGCTGAATAATCCTGCTTCCTCAAGCTATTGGCTCGCCGTGTGCATCTGTGGGTACGAGCCATCCATCCAGGGGCCAGCCAGGGGCTGTTAGAGTCTGAGCTCCAACAGAGCACCTCTGCACAGTAAGAAAGCTCATTCGAGATCACCAGGGCAACAAGTTACCCATACAAAGGGCGATAACTCAAGCTCGGCGCCTTGTCCTCAGTAAAGAGCCATGTACCGGTCATGATGGACCGGTCCCCAAAGAGCCGGAGGTTTTGCAAAAACCCAAGGGTGTAGTCATGTAGACTATACACCGAGTACAGATCAAACAGCCAAGTGGCCTTGAATCTGACCTTGAAGAACTCGCCCAGGACATACTCGACAAACCGGAGAGCGGGCGGCGGCGAGGGATGCCCATCGCGGTGATTCAGGCGGCCAGACCGCGTGTGCAGGATTTCCAACACACAGGGCACATCCACCTCCCACGGCGATGGCCCTTGGCAGTCCAGAGCTTGTCCCCCCGGGCTCATCCGCTCCCCGTCCACCGCAAGACGCTTGTTGACGAGATAGCAGCTCGTCACGTCCTCCACCCGCTCGGGCATCCACACCACCTCCGGGCAGAAGATGCCAAACATAGCCACCTGCGCCTTTCGCACACCCCCCAGCAACGGAGGCGGCAGCGGTATCTCCTCATCCTCATCACCCTCAGCTTGCGGAGCGTACTTGTAAAACAGCTTGTCTTTGACATGCTCGTACGCCGCCAAGAAAAACGTCACCTCCTGCAACCGACCCAACTGCTCCGCGTCCAGCCCGCGATACGGCGGCTCGACCTGAATAAACGTCCCCTCCATATCCTCCACCAACCACCCCGCCAGCTCCCCAAACGCACCCTCCCACCTCTCCCTCCCCCCCTCAAGATCATACACCGCAAAACGCTCCAGAAACTCACAATCCCCCCCTATCACACCCTCCCATCTCACCCCCACCTCCTGCAACCTCCTTAACAACCCCTCCGGCCCGTGTCCCTCCCGTGCCATAAACAACGGCTCGAGATACTCCCGCGTGAGCACCGCCCCCGCAACGAGGACCCTGTACACGGCACACTGGAAACGGGCGCTCATGTGCGCGCGCTCGGCCGTCGGCAGCCAGGTCGGCTCTTCGGACTCGTGCATCTGGTCCGCGTGGGTGCCGCGGCGGTACATGTGCTCGACGCAGCGGGCGAGGTGGCGCAGGTCGAGGAGGTGTTTGAGTTCGGCAATGTTGGGTTTGCGGGCGTGCACGCTGAGGGTGTGGGGGGGAGGTGGAAGCGGGGGAAGGTGGTTGGTTTCGAAGGCGGTGAAGACGAGGTCGGTTATTCGGACCTGGGGTGGGTGAGTAAGGGCTTGAGAAGGTGGTGAGGGGAAGGATGCCGTTGCATTATGGGGATGATGGTTAGTGGGAAAGGATAATCCATAGGGTTGGTTGTAAGCCTGACATGCAACTTACCGCTATCAGCGCCTGGTTGAAGCCGGGTGTTTTGGTCTCGATGAGAGGGCATAATATCGCCGAGGTATGTGTGCGCCAGATGGACGCGAGGAACTGGCACGTCGACGCGAGCGAGAGAGCATCGTCGACTCTGTCAAAAGACTGGAAGACAAGAATCAGAAGCTCTGGTGCGTCGAAAAGTACTTCCATCGTTGTTGGTTGACTGATAGGGAGAGAGACGAGTGGTAGGAATATCCACGGTTGCACGTAAACGCGTACAAGTCGACAAACCCCGATCCGTAATTCCCGGCGTCGCCTTGCTGCGCGTGCCTAGCACGGGCGGTGAGGCGATGGGCTAGTCGTAGAGCGTGCGCATGCGGTCGCTAGTGCTTGGTTGGGCAGTGGCCGAAGCGGCACACACGTGTAGCTGCACAAGCTGGCCCTGCCGCCGTCGCCGCCGTCGCCGCCGCCCTACACGCACGTCGTGCCCGCCCCGCCGAGCACCGTTGTGTACGGCGTCCGCGTGCACACCACACACCCTCCGGGCAGTGATTCGGTACTTAGATAATGAGATGTTCAACACGGTTGACACAGATTCGGAGCTCGGGTCTCAGGTTTGCAAAGTGATTTTTGCCCAGCTTCATCAGCGTGTCGTGTTTAACAATTCATGGTGGCTTTACAGTACCAACTAGTTACCTGATGTTAAGAAAACCTCAATCTTGCTTCATAGCAAAGCCCATAGGAAACCCGTCATCGCCCCTGGTGACCAGCACATGATGCCGACCCACGAGTTTACGTGTGCCGTTGGGCTCTAGCAAGCCGGCTCGCGCCCTCTCCCTCAGCTGTACATCGAGATCCAGACAAAGAGGCACTAGAGGATCATCCTTCCACGCCCTCACATCTGTCATGCCTAAGGTCTGTGTGGCCGCTATAATTAAACAAAGCACAGACAAGGCCACCAAGCCGGCCGGGTAGATCAACCATAGCCAGCGGACGATGAACATGACCTGGCTAGAAAGCACGGTGCCGCGATAATAGCGGGCGGCAGTAGATGAAGCGTTCCAGCCACTCAACCGCACTTCATTCGTCATGCTCCTCGTGAGTCGGTCTAGCCACGAGTCAACATCGTCGAAGCTGTTGTGTAGGCCCTCAGCGTAGTCCGTCGTGGACCAGATGCCGCGTGTGTAGCCATCGGCGGTGACATTGCCGACCACCGTCTTGTTGAAGTATTGTTGTATTGTGATCATTTGCATCGGACCTAGGCCGTAGACCTCGCCAGGCTCGATGTTAAACGATGCCGGAATATCGATGAAAACGACGCGCCTTCCTCCCACCATTGCCTCGCCGCCAGCATTGCCGGTTGCGTTTACCCTGCTCCAGGTTTCGACGACTTCGTCCTCCAGCACGCCTTGGCGTACGCTGACGTTGTGCGCCTGGAGGCAGTACCAGAGAGCGCATTCAGTAGCGAGCGATTCTCTGATTGTGGCGTTTAGCGACTGACGCACTGGGAGACCCAGAGCCCCAAATTCAGCAATGACGTTCGGCGCGCCCCGGGCTAGCGGAGCCTTGTGGGATGAGAAGACTTCTCCCGAGCCGGGCCCAAGGGTGAAAACTATGCCAAAATCGAGATCGCACGAGCTGTTGATCTGGATTCCTCCTGGTGTGGAAACACTGCATGGACCTGAAAGCAGGGAACCAGGTGGCGGCACGGGACCGGGGATTTGGATTCTCTCTGTCGTGTTTATGCAGGCCCCACAAACACCAACTGTTGGGGTGATCGGCCAGGTACAGTTGCCTGTCGGGCACCTGACTTGGGGTTGATCGATAGCGGCCGCCATAAACCCATCGTAAATGGCTAGCTTGGTCGTGGAGAGCGGTGTCCCTAGCAGACATATGTTAACACTGCGACTTGGCGTACAAGGAGATGATGTGGCGTATTAAGAAGAAAACCGAGAGAAGGAAGCTGGTTATCTAGTCCAATATCCCTCCAGAACTTACAGGAATTAGAATATCCTCTGACAGACTCAACCCAGGTTGCTCGAGGGACCTGCCCAGTATCCCCCAAGGAGCTCCTCTCGACGGCGTTAATTTCCAGGGCGATTAGCTGCTGAGAGAAGACACCAAAGGCCAAGGATAGAATAGAAAGCGCAGCTCCAAGACACTCGATATGACTAGAGGGTCCCGAAATGTCATTGGAAATAGCTGTTAACTAGGGATATTCGAGACTGGATCCATGTATCAAGATAGCTCGTCACTCACCGGCCCTTAAACCTCCAGAGAAGCTGTATACTCCCCAACGGGCCTTTTGCCGCCTCGTCAAACAGAGCGAAATCTTGTAACCGATAGCAGGTATCCTCCGAGTCATGCCGGAGGGAAAGCTGGTTCCACTTCCCCTGGGTGAGGGTCGCCGCAATCGTGACCATGAAGAACGTGCGACACAGGGTGGCGAGGAGGGCGACGAGGCCGTTCAGGGTAAGGATCCCACTCGGCCAGCTCTCTTGAGGTTGGCCATCGTAGGCGATGAGCACGGAAACCAGCGCGACGAGGCAGGCGACGGCGGCCGAGCAACTGAGAATTTCCAGGGACCACCAGCACAGGAAGTGTGGGCGCTCACGCGTAGGTTTCGTGGGGGATGGCGGCCGAGGATCCTTGGGGTCGTGTTGGCCTTGGAGCTCGCCACTTAACTGTGCATATGGCTGTGCACCTTCGGGCAGCCAACACTGGAGTGGCAATGCTCCCAAAATCTCCGACTCGACTCTGGCCTCGACCTCTCCTCGGGACATCTGATGAGCCGGGAACGTTGGAGAGAGCAACGGTGTTTCGGTCTCCTGGTTGTTGAATGCCATGGTTGACTCTTCAAGAGCTACAACAACGTTCGCTTGCTTTGATGGACAAGGAGAGGAAAAGAGTCGAAAGAAGAGACACCCAGGGAACCGAGAGAGGGTGGCAGGCGCATGGGACAAGTCTGGAAGGATTGCGCTGCTCAGTCCACATGTTTCCCTCCAATGATCCCACGCAGGTGCCCGTGCATAAGATCAAAAATGCGGACTCCGTGATCCAATGACCTAGAGCCAAACCGCGTTGCCCGCAGTCTCGGGAGCCTTGTGTGGCTTGCCACAATGGTCATCCCCCTGAGGGCCCAATATGCTTCTTGGCGATGCGGCTGGCGCCCAATGTCGCCAGCAGCTGGACGATCAAGGCATCTTTTTGGCTTGGCAAGTCGTGAAACGGCATGGTGTGCGGTGGTTTGACAAGGGTGCCTTGGGCAGTGCGTTTCATCAGCCCCTTTGTCACAAACCAATCCGTACTCCGCAAGCGAACAGACCCCAGGGTGTAATCATATCCGGAATACGGAGTACGAAGTAGTTAGCTGAGAGAAGTGGTAGTGGTGGCATTCAGAGGTTCAGGGGCGCGCAGGGAAATGGCCGCGTTTGATGCATTGTTTTTGAGTTTACGTAATCAACCGTGCTTACATAACTAGTTAGCGGGCCCGGCAAGTCTAGTTCACGTTAACTAACTACGGAGTAGTTAACTAGTGGGCGCCCTGTCCAACCACTCTTGGTCGGCCCCAGGCGACCCGCCAAACGCATCATCATGCACATGCGGCCTCCCTCCCGCAACATGCCACCGAAACCACCTCCTCCTGCGCTCCTCCCTCCCCTCCCTGCCATCCGGCACCCCAATCTGCGCAAAACCGTGTCCATCACCCTCCCCTTCCTCTTCCCCATCCCCATCACCGTCCTCCCCATCCTCCCCCTCCTGCTGCTGCTGCTCCGGCTGCGGCGGCCTCAACCGCGCCGTCTCCCCCCTCGCAACCGCGCCCGACACTTCCGCCTGACCCGCCACATTCCCCGGTGTAAACGGCATGATCCCCGCCGCCGGGCGGACTTTATTCAGCGTGCTATGGCCGGCGTGGGCGTGGTGGGGGTGTTTGTGGTCATGGTCTGCGAGCTCGACGTAGACGCGCTCGGAGAGGAGGCTGTAGTATTTTCTGCCCGTGGTTGCCGCGGCATCTCGCATGGGTGGATTTCTTTGGGAAGGGGGATTGTTGGCGGGGGAGGTTGTTCCCGTGGCCGGGAAGCGGGACAGAGGGAGGTTGTCGAGGGAGGGGCGGTGGGAGGCGGAGAGTTGCGTTAGGACTTGGAGGTAGGGGTCTGGCTCCGCTGTTCGGATGGGTTGGGTGGCGAAGTCGGTCCAGTGCTAGTAGACGGAGGAGGAGTAGCGGTCGGGAATGGGGGGGCGTGTGGTGGGCGCGGGAGCCCGCCAGATGAGTTCGTAGGGTTGGTTGAGCTTTTGGGGGTGGGTGGCGTCCATTTTCGCAGTGGAGGGGTGGAAAGGAGAGTCGGAGGAAGAAAGTAGGGGAGAAAGCTTAGGATCCGTGCTAGGAGCTGCGCGACAGTCATAGGGGGTTTTCGAGAGTAATGGGTAGGTAAGTTGCTGCTGTAAGGGGCAGGGAAGAGGAACGAGGTGGGCGGGGCGAGAGGAGAGGTAGTACAGGCAAGGGCGCAATTCAGTTGTCTTGAGAATCAACATCCAAATCAAAGCAACGGAATTAGGTGGTAGGGAGGCGGAAAGCCCAACTGGGTGCGGTTCAGGGAGGGAAAGAATTGGGGCCTCCGCATTGGGGGAGGAGCTACCTGAGTTGGCCGCTGCCGCTGAGCTGTCATGTCAAGAACGTCCTATTTCCCTGGGCACCTGGATCTGCCGAGAGCCCCGAGCGCCATGGCCCGCCCCCGACTACCGTAATTGCTTTGAAGCAACTCTCCAAGTGTCCTGGGGGTTGCTCACCGATGCTCAGGAATGCATCTCATGGTTTGGAAACCACAGCATCTGCCACTCGTAATTTCCCCCCCGCTGGGGACCATCCAGGCATACCAAGAAATGGTTTGCCGCTGATCCTTCCCACAGCTCATGGCTCGCGGCCAGCGTTCCCCTCCCCCACACTCCCCCCCGCCGAAACACTGCCTGCAGTAATGCCTGAATTATTCGTAGTCGAGTTCGGCGTTGTGCAGTCCGGACAGCCCTGTTGTTGTGGCACGCTGAGGGAGAGTTGTCGGTCCGGCGCTGGGAGCTGTCCTTTCCCAACCCCAACCCCGGGTATCATTACTAGAACTTTAGTGGACCGGACGACAGACTTCAAAGCAGCTCAAAGTCGTCCAGCTTGTCCCGGTACTTCATGATGTTCTGCTTGATCTTGCTGCCGACGGTCCAGGTGACGAAGTCCTCCATGCTGCGGGTGACCAGGAAGGCGGGATCGCGGACCTCCTCGACGCCGATACGGACGTGCCCCTGTTCGATGAGCTTTGTGGCGGCCTGAACGGTTTCGGCCATGCGTAGGCTGTAATGGGATTAGAACGGCTGAAAGATTAATGGCGAGGAGTGGTGTTTCGTACCGAGTCATGACAACCGGCAACCGCCGGCGGGCAAAGGCGGAGACTGTGACGTTATGCTCGACCTGGGAGAGCTTCGACTTGGTCTATGAGAGAGGTCAGTGGTGGCCGACACTGTCGGCTAGGGCAGCAGCAACGTACCGATAGGACGCCCATGTCGTAGAGCTTGTCGAGGAGCAAGGCCTCATGCTTCCGCCTGACTTCGCTCTCGGGGGGGAGGAGCTGCGGGATGGTTAGTCTAACGCACGCCGTTCCTCAGATAGATCAAGACGCCAACATACGCTAAGACGGTGGGCAAGTTGCCTCAGGGACTGGCCAGTATGTTAGTCGTTGGGCGGAGTTGCGGTGAACTGGCTAGGCACTTACACCACATATCCTGTTGTACTTGTGCTGTGGGGGGGGGGTCAGCAATTGCGAGATGGAAGTGAACGAATTCATGCCGAAAAAATAAACGCTTAAGAGAATCCATCCGCCATCCGGGAATTCCTGAAACAAGATGGCATGAAAGTGGGCAGGAGAGCATACGTAGTCCTCGGGCTTCTGGATCATGTACCGCCTGGAAGGTGAGACGTGAGTGAGCGGATGGCCAAGCCTTGTGGAGTTGGGACTTCCTACCTGGCGACATCGTGGTCTCTGTGGTTGTTGTCCTGCTTGTAGTTGATGAAGTCGTGCCTGGACAGAAAGAGCGAGATTCGGTCAGCATGCATCCCCCCCAATCATGCTCCCTTCTGATGCCCTTCAATTCATCTTGCGACGCACTTCTTGAGCAGCTTCTGCTCATGAAACTTGAGCTTGCGCGGCATGGTGGCGGCTGGTCAGGCGATTTATTGAGACGACGGTGCTAGAATCTGGAGATGGTTGCTGTGTGGGCGTATGGTCGGCGTGGCGGGCGTGAGGGAACGCGCTGCGAATGTGCTGTTGTGTTTTAGTGGTGTCCTGTCTGCACCTTGATGGCGGCGATCCAGAAATTTTGCCAGGGACGATGCCAGCCCCACATCGAAATGCAGCCCCAAAGCTCGGTCCCACAAGGCCAAGATACCCAAGGCTGGCCAATCCAGATGCGCGAAACCATGCTCGGCCAAAAAAAGTGCCCAGCCGAGAGCGAGAGCATCAACGTCAAGCAGAGCCCACCACCACGAACTCACACCACCAAACCCGCCCCCCCCACCAACCTAGCAGCCCAGCACCGTTGCGAGACGAGGTGCGAGGTTCGAGGTGCAGCGGGCACACGCAGCAGCAGCCGAGCCACCCTCCGAACTGTCGGCCAGAAACCAACTCACCCCTCCTCGACCCCCCCCCTCTCGAACCACACACATTCCGCCGCCATGTCGTGCAGGCAATGGCTCTCGTCGGCCATGCGCCAGTGCCAGTCCGTACTTGCCCGCCCGCAACCCTCGCGAGCCCTCTCAACCTCGGCCCCCGCTGCCGCCGGCTGTGAGCACCACCCTCATCCCCAACCACCCACCCCTCCCATCTCTAACCCCCCTCCCCGCGGCCACAGTCAAGAGGACCCCCTCCGACACACCCTCCCGCCCCTCCGGCCCCGCCCACCGCATGGCACCTCGCCAGCCCAACCACAACGCGGGCCTGCAGGGCCTCGTGTCCGAGGGGATGGGCCGGCGGGGGTCGGCCGGCCCTCTCAGCAGCGAGGAGCGCCGCGGCATGCTCGGCGGCCGCGGCCGCGGCTCCGGCGAGCAGGCGCGCGGGGACACGCGAGCCCACATCCAGGACATGCGCCAGAACACCGTGACCGAGAACTACGCGCGCCAGATGCCGCGCCGCTGGCGCGCCGGCGACGCCTATTCCCCGCGCGACCTGAGTCCCTACGAGATGGGCAAGTGGCGCAAGAGCAGGCGGCCGGACGGCGATGTCGTAGATATCCTGGGGTTTAACCCGGTGGATAACTACAAGGTAACCACTTCCCTCCTGCTCCCCGTTTGAACCCCCCAACTAACCATGTCTACAGAACTTCGCCCTCATCAGCGAATTCATGACCAGCGCGGGACGCATCAAGCACTCGCGCGAGACGGGCCTGCGCCCCGTCAACCAGCGCAAGATGGCCAAGGCGATCCGCCGTGCCATCGGCATGGGCCTGCACCCCAGCGTGCACAAGCACCCGGAGCTGCTGCGCTTCGGTTCCCGCCAGGGCAACGTCGCCGCGGTCCCCTCCACGTCGGACCCGTCGCAGGCGAGGCTGTAAGAGCCTGGCCTACCTACCTGTCTGCCTACCCTATCTAGGTGGGGTTGTTTGGCGTGGGTGGATGGGATGGTGTGTATGTGTGTATGTAAATGAAGACGGGGCTGGTGGTTGGTTGTGAGATGCCGTTCCCCCTCCCAACTTAACCTGCCGAGATAGTGTGCGTGGATGTCCATGTACGATACCAATGGGCGGCGGTATAAACGAAAAATAAAATGTATAGCATCATGCGGCCCATACCCAACCATGGCCCTCGAAACCGGGTATTCACGCCCCCTTTTATTTGTACCGAGACGTCATTTTCCTTTCTTTCCCTTCCTCATTGCCTGCATGCATGCATGTACATGTACAAATTCTACACGGCGGCGGCCAGCCCGACTCTGGCCTGACTGAGCCTTCCCAAACTCCACCCCCCTTCCCCCCCTCCCCCTAATTTCACACACACATCCGCTACTGTTGTTACCTACCACCAACCCCAACCCCCCAACCCTCATAGGTATCCTCCATGCTATCTAGGCCCCCAAAATTCTATGCCCTCAAATCCCTGACAATGTTGAACTTTGACCCGTTGACCGTCTCGGTGCGCCCCTTCTTGACCAGCTGCGCCCAGACGTCCGGGTACTCGGCCTTGGCCCACTTCTCGAACTCTTCCTTGCTGTCGCCGGGGAGAGCGTTGTACGCAATGCCGAAGCTGTTTCGTATAGTCAGTATAACCCTGTTCCATGAATTATGGCGAAGGGGGGTAGATACTGGGCAGGGAGGGGGAAGGGGGGGAGAAAGAAAAAGAACACTCACAGCATATACCCCGGCCCGTACCCCATGCTCTGCTCCATCCCCTTGATCAACCTCTTGACCTCCTCAAGGTGATCGTTCCCCGCCAGGGCGCCACAGTACGCCCAAAACACATCCGGCGGCACCTCCAGGTCCATGCTTAGCACCTTCTGCCAGATGCCGCGCGCGGTGCGGTCGCCGTACGGCTGCAGCTCGCACGCCCAAAACACAATCGCCAGGCTCGCGTACGACGGGCCCTCGGCCGAGTTGGTGATGTCGCGCCAGAACCCGAGCGCGACGCGCGGCTCCTCGCACGCGGCGTACGCAATCATCAGCGCGTTGTACAGCCGCGTGTCCATCTGGATAGTCATATCCATCTTGAGCATGTTATGCACAATCCGCAGCGATTCCGGATCCGGGTTCGGGCCGAGGCCCTCAAAGCAGCGCACGTATTCCTCGCGCGTGGGGCGGTCCTCCTGCTCGGGCAGGGCGCGCATGTGCCCAAAGATGAGGCAGGCCATGTCCGGCCTGCGCCGCGCGTAGAAGGCGTACATCAGGCGCACGCGTTCCGCCCGCTCCATCTCGGGGAAGAACTGCCGCGCGAGCGAGTACGCGTCCCACACGCGCGCCGTGCTGACGCGGCGGTCCGCGCAGTACTCGACAAACGCGCGGCGCACCTGGGTCCGCTCCTCGACGGAATACAGCGCCGTGTGCAGGGAGAGCGTGTCGATCACGTCGTCGCGGTTGTCGTTGCGCAGGAACAGCATGCACAGCGAGACGACAGTGTCCGGCTCAAGGGTGGCGCGACGCTGCTCGAGGTCGGCGGTGATGTCGAGAATGCGGCCGAGGTCCGGGTCTGGCGCGGCGCAGAGCGCGCGGAGGTACTTGTTGAGCACGGGCAGGTCCTCGTCCTGCGAGACCGAGACGTCGCCCTTAAGGAGCTTGTCGTAGATGACCTGAACGCCGCCAAAGTCGGCGGCGTCGAGGCGGTAGTCCATTTGGAGGATGTAGGTGGAGGCCTTGGGCTGGATGTGGAGCTCGGCGCCGAGCGAGAGGAAGCGCTCGGCCAGGTAGGGGTTCTGCTTCTCGATGGCGGCGGTGAGGAGGGCGTTGATGGTGGCGGCGTCGGGCTTGGGTGCTTCCTTGCCGTTGGACTGGGTCGACATGACGACCATCATCTGCCGTATGTCCTCGACGCCCTTGTTCATGACCAGCACGGCCCACTGGAAGATGACATCCCACCACTCCTTCTGGGGGTTCGAGTTGATGAGGCGCTCAAAGATGGGCTGCAGCCACTGCTGCTGGCCGTTGCGGAGGGCGAAGCCCACGGCCTCCATGTACGACTTGGGGCTGCGGGCCCAGCCGGCGTGGACGGGCTTCTTGAACCACTGCTTGGTCTCGGCGACGCGGTCGCGGGAGGCGAAGAAGGTCGTCATGATCTCGTGGACGGGCGGCATGTACTGAAGCCCGCCGGCCTCGGCCTTGGCCCACTCGCGGAGCAGGTCCTCCTCGCGGCCCTCCTTGGCGAGCCCGCGCAGGACCAGGGTCCAGAAGACGCGCAGGCGCGGCTGCATTCTGGGGTCTTCCTTGACGCGCGTCTCCCGGAACACGTCGACGAGCTTGGCGGCCTTCAGGGAGGCGCCGTACTGGGTGAGGGCGGTCAGGTGCATCTCAAAGTTGGCCGTGTCCTTCCCTCCGGCGGCCTCCTTGATGATTTCCTCGTCGACGCCCTCCTCGCGCATCTTTTCCGTTCTTCGATGGATCTCGGCGGCGGTCAGTTCTGCCAGGGCGAGGTGGTATTCGGTGGTGCCCTTGGGGGGCCTGGTGGCGGCCAGCCAGAGGGCAGTGCGGAGGTCAGAGAGGTTGAGGTCGTCGGCGTAGGGGTCGCCGGTGGTCTCGTCGGCGGTGGCGGCCAGGTGCTGCAGCAGGTGTACGACGAGGAAGGCCTGCGTCGAGTTGAAGGAGCTGAGCTGGTTCTTGCGCTTGTTCTGGACAAAGTCGCGCCAGGCCTTGACCAGCTCGTCGCGGGGCGGGAGGCGGGAGCGCTCGGCGACGCGGCTGCGGAAGGTCAGCAGCATCTCGTAGCCGGGCTCCATCTCGGGCTCCTTGAGCATGCGGGGCGGTTTTTGGAAGATGCCGAAGAAGGTGCGGCGAGGCTGGCGGCGGGCGAGGAGGGGGGGCGGTGGTGGTAGTAGTAATGAGGACTCGGGGGAGGCGAGGAGGAGGCAGCGACCGGCGAGGGCGGGACCGGGGTGGAGGAGGCCATGGCTGGCCAGCAGTCGGCGGTACACATAGCGCGTCACCCGCGGCCGCATGGTTGGAGATGGGGGGGGTGGTCTAGGCCGGGGGAGTCCTGGGGGAGGGGGGCATTCGTTAGCAAGGGTCTCAAGGCAGGGAACGGGTTGGACGGGTTGGCTAGATGGATAGATGAATGGATGGAGGGACAGGTGGGAGGGGTGGATGGGATGGGATGGAGGACAGCATGGATGGATGCATCTCCAAGCCCTCCTCAACAACTCCCCAGACACCCCAGAACCTCTCTCGTACCTGCGCATGGTGGGAGTCGTGCAATTGCGGCGGCAATGGCGGGGTGCGGCGGCGGGATGGAGCGGCGACGTCGACCTGCTAACCCGAGCTTTTCCAGCAAGCGGCGCGCCTCAATTTGCGGTGCGCCCGCTGTCCACAGCGAAGGTCGTTGAAAGCTGGTGTGGGGCCCAGGCTTGGCATCGACTCTTCTGTTGCAGGGATGAGCTGCGTGTGGGGGCGGGGAAGTGTGCGTGTACCCTAACCCCAACCCTCAAACTCACTCGCTTTCCCATTCATCCTGGCATCTCATCCGTCTTATCCATCTCACTCATACCCAAACAAACCAACTCCCATCAACACCACCAACACCCCCAAAAATGGCACCCACCCCACCCACAATCGTCTCCCTCAAACAATCCTTCCTCACTACCCAAACCCGCCTCCTCTCCCAGCCCCTCACCCCCTCCCGCGCCTGGCACGCCTCCAACACCACCCCTCACCAAGAAGACAACGCAAACAACACGCCCCTCCCCCCAAAAGCCGTCGACGACGCCCTCTTCAAGCTCAACCACCGCTTGCACCAGCACGCGCGGCGCGTCTACGCCCCGCAGGCCACGCGCCACGTCGCCGAGCAGATCGACCAGCTGTACTGGAACGCTGCGGAAGCGGCCACGCGGGGGGATGAAGGGGAGGAGGAGGATGGTGGTGGTGATGGCACGGCGCCGGGGTTGAATGGAGAGCTGGGCGAGGAGGCGTGGTTAGTTGTTGGCGCGGATCTGAGTGCGTCTCCTCCGCACTGCCCTCCAAAATAATATGTGAACTGCGCAACTAACACCCCCCAGCCGACCCCGCGGTTCTTGCCACCCTCCCAGCAACCTGGGACTCCGACACCCCCGACCCGTCCTCCCTCGAGGAGCGGCGCTACGCCGAGCTGGCCGGGGAACTTCAGGTGCTGGCCGAGCAGCGGCGGGCAGCGGCCGAACGCGTGACGCGCTTGCGGCGGATGCGCGGGGTGCTGGAGCCGTTTTCTTCCCCAACTTCCACCTCAGCTCCTGGGGATGGTGCTACTGCTGAAGATGTTGATGGCGATGTCCAGGAGAACTTGGTCACGCGCAACGGCGAGGTCGAGGCCGAGCTGCAGAAGATGAGGATGCTGCTCGCGCGGGTGGGGGGGAGGGTTGGAAGGTTGAAGGAGGGGGATGGGGAGAGGGAGTCGAGTGTGGGGAGTCTTTTTTCCGAGAGGAGTGGTGGAGGGGCGGGAGTGGAGGATGTTGAGATGGAGGAGCGGGCCAAGGTTGGGTTGCTGTTGGAGAGGTTTTAGGGTTGGATTAGAGTTTTGTTTGGGTTTGGGATCAGTTATAGGCTGGTGGTGGTGGTTTACGGCGTTTACGGTTGGCATCCTCTCTTCATTGGGGCGGGAGGTAATGATACCCGGATCAATGCAGCAAAAGTCAAGACATAATATTCCATACTTGAAATCGAGAGTGAAGTTCGTCCCAACTAATCAAAACACCAGCCAGCTGGCCTGCAACCACCAACACCCCTACATCCCCCCCTTATCCCTGGTCCTCAAGCACCCAAAACCTCCTCCACAGCATCCTTCGCGCTATCGTCCACATCCAAAACCTTCACCTCCCCATCCCCCTCCTCCCCCTCCCCCTCTTTCCCCTCCTCCTCCTCCTCCCTCCCAATAACCCACCTCTCCGGCCGCACAACCCTCAACCTTACCCCGTCATCCTCCCCCTGATAATAAACCCTCAACCCGACCACCGCAACCGCATTCCACGCATCCTTCCCTCCACCCCCAGTGCTCCTCCCCTCACCAATCCCACCCCCAATCGCCCCCAGCTGCTGCCCCCCTGCCCTCTCCTTGTGCTGCTGCACCAGGTAATCCAGCTCGCGCTCCGACACCTCCGACGGGCTGCGGATGCTGCAGATGTCCGTGCCGGAATCGGAGTCGTCGTCGGCGGATTCGCAGCCCGGCGGGGGCAGCGGCGGGGGCGGGCCGCCTTGGGGTCCGCCGCGGATGACAACTTGCGGGGGCAGACGGCCCGGGGAGCGCGGGGGCGGGCGGGGGGGGGGAGGGGGAGGGCCGGGCCGGCCGCGGTGGGCGGGAGGGGGGCCGTGGTGCGGGTGGAAGGAGACGGGGTGGTGGTGGGGGCCGCCGCGGCGGGGACCGCTGGGGGGCGGGCCCCGGTGGTGCTGCGGGGGACGCAGGTGCTGCGGGGGGGGCGCGTCGGACTCGGAGTCGGCGTCTTCGCCGTCCGTGTTGGCGTCGTTCGCGTCGAGGAGGTCCTCGAGTTCTTGCTTGAAGGTGGAGACGACCTCGAGGGCGGTGCGGAGCTTCTGCGCCCAGGCTGGGGCGCCGTCGACGGCTACGATCTGGGGCGTGCCGCTGGGGGCGTCGGTGGGGGGGTCGGCTTGCTTGGGGGCATCCGAGGGGGTGCGTTCGGCGGTGGGAGTGGCAGCCGCCTTGGTGCTGGCGGGCTTCTCCTCGGCAGGCTGCTCCTCAGTTGGCTTCTCCGCCGGTTTCTCTTTCGCTTCGGCTACCTTTTCGAGGGCTTGGGCCTTGGCTTCAGTCTCAACCGGATCGGCAGCAGGGTCGTCCGAGGGTGACTCGGGTGGCGTGTTCTCGGCGGCATCCGTCGACGCAGCCGGCTCAGCAGCCTCAGTCTCGACAGCTACACCCTCGGCCGGAGTCTCGCCGTCCTTGGGAGCCACCTCGGTTTTACTCTCGGTGGTCTCTTCAGGCTTAGCAGCCTCAGGGGCCACTTCAGATAGCTCCTTTGGCTCCGGAGACTCCTCCTTCACCTCCACCCCCTTGTCCTCCTCCTTGACTTCTTCCTTGACCTTGGCCTCTTCCTCCGCCGCCTTGGCCTTTGCCTCTTCCTCCGCCGCCTTGGCCTTTGCCTCTTCCTCAGTCGCCTTGGTCTTGGCCTCCTCCTCAGCAGCCTTGGCCTTCGCCTCCTTCCTGGCCTCACGCTGCTCCTCGCGCCTCTTGCGCACCTCCTTGGCCCACGCGCGGTCCTTGAGAATCGACGCGCGTTCCTTGCACCGGATGTAGTGCTGCTTGGTGTGCGTCTTCATGGCCATCTTGCGGATGCGCTCGCGCTGGCGCTCCGTGCGCCACTTCTCGTACGCCTCCCGCGCGGCCTTCTCCTCGGGGGTTTCGACGATGCGCGCGCGGTCGTGCGCGAGGTCGTACGCCAGGCCGATGCGCAGGAGCTTCTCGCGGCGGCTCTTGGCGTTGAGGCGGACAACGTCCTCGGGGGGCAGCACGCCCGTCCGCCGCTCGGCGTCGATGCGCACCAGCACCGTGTACTCGCCGGGCTCGAGGTCGAGCTCGACGTTGCACGAGCGGGACATGTAGTAGGTGGTGTGGGTGCGGACGAGGTAGTCGTCCTCGCCGTTCTTATGAATGCGGAAGCCCAGCCCGAACCAGTACTCGCCCTCGAAGCCGCGGAAGTAGCGGTCGTCGAGCTGCGAGAAGACGATGACGACAGGCCCCGGCTTGGCGACGGTGAAGCAGAACTTGGTCTCGTGGTACTCGCGCGCCCACGCCACGTTGAGCGTCGTCCACGCGGACGCGATGTTCCACTCGGGGCCGAAGAGGCGCGTGCGGTCAAAGGTCTGGAACTTGCGCAGCAGGTCCTTGTACGACATCCAGAAGGCGCCGTCGTCGCCGAAGCGGTGGCCCAGTTTGGTCAGCCACTCGGACGTCCACTCCTTGGAGCCGTCGCCTGGAGTTGTTAGCAGAAGTTGCAAGAGGGAGGGTCAGAAGTAGAGAACATACTCCACGGGCCAGTCCATTCCCCCTTGCCCCAGGGGTTCTTGAGCAGGAGCAGCCGTTGGCCGTCCATCTCGACGGCGCGCATGACCGAGTAGGCGTGTCCTTCCTGGATTCCCTTGCGCTGTCCGTAGCCGAGGCCCCTACAGGGTGTCAGTTGACCACCACACAGGAAGAACATCTGCCAGATAATGCGGGACGAAACCTACCAGAGACCGGTAGAGCAACCAAACAAAAAGTCCTGGTTGACTCTCATGAGCTCCTCCCAGAAGTGGTCCTATCCCGACAGTCAGCACCCGGCCACAAAAGGGGGCACATCACGCAATAATCAGCCAAGGGACTCACCTTGTCGAGAATGTCCGAGGTGACCAGCTCGGTGGTGACGCCGCCGGTGAGGTCCTCGATGCCCTCGCCGGTGAAGCCGCCCTCGATGGCGGCGTAGTCGCCGTGGGCCTTGGCGTAGGCCTTCTCGAGCAGAGGTAGCCAGGTCTCGTTGGAGTTCTCGCAGGCGGCGAAGAAGAGGGCCTCGCTGCCCGACTGGTAGGTGCGGCGGTACTTTTCCTCCGAGTCTGGGCGGTCGATGTCCTCCCACAGGGCGCGCTCAATGTTGAAACGGCGGCCCATCATGGCCTCGTCGTAGTCGAGCTTGAGGAGGTAGAGCTGGGGAGGGGAGGGGTCAGTCATGGTGCCACCAACCCACCACCACCACATCAAGACTCACCTGGTCATCAATAATCTCACTAAACCACCCCCCATCCCGGTGAAACACAAACCCGTACACGCCCACGGCCTCGTCCCGCGCCACGCACACCCTCTCAATCAGCCCGGGCTTGTTGCTCAGGGTACACAGCGCGGCCATCAGCCAGCAATCCCCATCCCTCCCCTGCCTGACATCACTCGCCGTCGGCCCATCAATATAAAACTTGGGCTCATCAAAGATCTCGCCCACCCTCTTCACCGACTGGGGCGTGAACTGGCTTCCCGGCCAGGTGCGATCCCCCCTCGCCCCCTTCCTCTCCCTCTTCGCCTGAGGCTTGGGCGGCGGCGGCGGGCCGGGCGAGGCGCTCCGCTCACTACCACTGCCACTCCCACTCACGGTCACCGCATCCCCATCATCACCACCCTCCCCGTCGCTGCAGCTGCTGCCGTAGTCCTGGCGGGTGGAGCTCAGCGCCTCGAGGCAGTCGCGCGTGCCCGAGCGCAGGTCAAAGTCGAGGTCGAAGTGCGGGTCGCGGTACTTTTGGTTGATGCGACGACACTCGGCGACGATCTGGGCGACCTTGGCGCGGCAGTGGGCGACGGCGTCTTCGTAGGAGGTTGGGGGGGGCGG
>MU855674.1:19524-32064 GCA_033296695.1 Staphylotrichum tortipilum
GGTTTCACCAGTGGTGGTTCCCTTGGGGGTGGTTTTGGCGGGGCGGGTGAGGGTGGTGGGGGGCAGGAGGGTGGTTGCTGGAGAGAGGGTTAGTTGGGTATTCATTAGGAGGAGGATGGAGACTGGATGTGTAGCATACCCTTCCCCGGCGACTTGGTGGTGAACTTGCGCCAGAACTGGTCGACCTTGCGCTGGGGCGGGTGCTGGGCCGGCTTGTTGTCGGGCGGGACGACGATGGGCAGCTCGGCCACGACGACACGCCCGGGCCTGGGGTCGCCAAAGACAGACATGGCGGTGAGAGTGGTGAGGGTATTAGACTGAGAGTCAGTCCTCGTCTTGTTGGTGTATCAAGTGATAGCAAATGGCAAGCGATGATGGTGTGCGATGCTCAACACCAACACACGAATTGGCCGATGAACGATGGAACAAATTCCCCGTCCGTCTCACCAGACAAAAAAAGAGGAGGGAGAGACGAGCATAAAAACAAGACCAGCTCGCCCACAAGAGCGTCTGGCAAGACCCCCAGCCTCACCACATCTCATGCATCCCATACCGCCAACGCACCAACCCGGCGCAGCAGCGGACATAACCCCCTCCATGAGCAACCCCTGGTCTGTCAGCCGCCAGGCCAGGGGGGCTAGAGGGGTCGCGCGCCATTGGCTCTCCCCGCCCGACAGCTGCATGTCCTCCATCCATCGTGCATGCCGCCAGCCAGGCAGCTATGCTCTTTGTTCGCGTGGGACACAGGAAATTTGCCCAATGGGGGGCTTGTTGTTGGATGGGGAAGAAACGGGGTTGCGTTGCTGATACAGGGTCTCAACGGCTGACGAACCAACCACCCGCTCGGGCATTGGCGCTGGGACTCTGTATGCACCCAACGGCCCATCTCCAGCCTACCCGACATCAGCATCAACCGCCCGTGCCGTCCTCGCGCGTGTAGAAGAGTTATGCAACCCGCGGCCGCAGGACCAACTCATTAGTCAAATCCACCCAATCCCCACAACGGGTGAATGGTACTTGTAGGTGGAAAAACAACCGCCCTCAAAAATAGCACCACGGCACTCCAGCAGCACTCCAGCAGCACAAGCACATCCGCCACAACAGCAGCAGCACCCCATCCCCAACCCCGCACGTGAGAAGCACCATATCTCACCGCAACAGCGAGACGCAGGAGGTAGGGCTGAGCCCAGCACTCAAGAGGCGCAGTCCACTCCCGGTGGCTCGCGTGGCCGGAGGGGGCAGGATGGGGGGTCCAATCACCACTCACAATTGCAAAGGGGGTGAGTGAGTAGGTGAGTGTGGGTGGGTTGCTCAAAAGTTGGGGACCAGAATGGTATCCTGTGCTGAAACCACCTGGGTGGACGTGAGATGCAGGGATAGGTGAGGACGGAATTGCATAGTTGTTGTGTTGGTGGATTGTTGGTGCGTTTTGGATGATCGACGCTGGATCGGCTCGTTCGGGAGGAGTGACGGGACGGAGTTTGGGTGGTGGAGGGGTAAGCACCAGGTTCCATGTTCTTATGTCGATGGCGGGGTGGATGGATATTCCGCATCTTCATAACGGCTGGAGCCAGCTCAGATCACAAACAACCGCAGCGACATCCAAAATACAATGCATTGTACCTTGTTGCCCAAACAGGGCACCACCGGGCACCACCAGGGACCACAAACACATTAATTCCTCACTCACACCATGCACCCGCCCTGGTAGTTGCATATATACAGAAAGAAGAATCCCATCCCGCACCCTCTCCCACCCACAATACAAAAATCCCATCCCGCCCCATCAAAACATGTACATCCCCCATCTTTATCATGCATACATAACACAACCCCCCTTTCCTAGCCCCTTCCCCCTTTCCCACCTCCTTTCATACCCCCTTTCTCACCCTCTCTCCCATACCATTTCTCCCCTTTCTCCCCTCCCACCCTTCTTCTCCCACCCCAAGCAAGAGAAAATCACCGCCCATCCCTCGCACTCAAACTAGCAAACGCGTCCGGACTATGCCGTCCATTCGACCACTCCAGCCCGACCGCCATCATGCTCTCGCGGCTGACATCCCTCCTCGGGGTCGCATCCACCAGCCTCCCTCCCGCCACCCCAGCAGCAGCTGCTGCGTTGGGGCCGGCAGAGGCAGCCGCAAACGGGTTCTTGCTCGCCATCCCCGGGCTGATGGGCGTCGCCTGCTGAGGCTGAGGCTGTTGGTGCTGGGGGAAGGTGCCCGCGGGGAAGAGGGCTGAGTTGGGGGTTTGGGCGGGTGTGGTTTGCTGTTGTTGCTGGGTGAGGGGTTGGGAGGGTTGTGGGTAGTTGTAGAGGGCCATGATCGAGGCTGTGTTGGGCCGCGGTTGTTGGAACTGCTGCTGCGGGAAGTAGCCCGTCATTTGCGGGGCGAGTCCCATGTGTTGCGAAAGGTGCTGCTGCTGCTGCTGCTGCGGCATGTGCATCTGGCCTGGGAATTGCTGTTGCTGCTGCTGCTGCTGCTGCGGAGCCATCTGCGAAAAGAAGGGGTTGGTCGCCTGCGGCTGCATTGTCTGCATCCCCTGCACCGGCTGCATCGTCTGCGTGTAATAGTTTTGTTGCGTCTGCTCCGGGATCTGGGAGAGCGTCGGTGACTGGATCTTGGTCGGCGACCGCGTGAACGGGTTCGTGTTCATCCCGCCACCGCCAAACTGTGCCGTGTTGATCGACAGCGGCTGTGGCGCCGCTGGCTGGCCCGCGAGGAAGGGGTTGTAGCTCGCCGGGGAAGGCTGCGCCGCCTGGGGATACCCATGCGCCCCGTTCATCGCCATGCCCGAGTACCCCTGTGCTCCCAGCGGCAGTGGTGCCGTTAGCGGTGCCGTCATCGGTTGCTGGTACATCATCGGGTTGTGTTGCTGCTGGGCCATTCCGCCCGTGTGGTGCGGGAACAGCGGCTGGGAGGGCGCCGCGAGGGACATGTTCTGGAATGCCAGGTCGATCGCTGAGGGCTTCTGCTGGGGCGCGTCGAACGGGTTCGTCGAGAGATACGGGTTCTTAGTCTGTAGTGTGCCCGTTGACTGCGAAGAGAGCGGCTGCGGCGTCTGCGGCGTGTCAAGCATGTCAAAGGGGTTGGTGCTGGCCGGGCTGATGGGTCGGGCACGCGATGTGTCGAGGTTCGCGCCAGGCGTCAGACTGCGGGTGAGCGGCATGGTGGCGGCCCGCGCGGGCGTCAGAAGCGTCGGCCCCCGCCCGTTCCCTTCCCCTAGGCGTACCAACGCCTCAATTGCTTTTTCGAGGTTCCCGCCCACCCCCTTCAGCACCATGGCGTTCCTGTGGTCGTCGGTGAATCCCATGTCGTAGAGCCTGGCGAGTTTCCGGTCTGTGTCGTTTCCGTCCGGGGAGTCGCGCTCGACGCTCACACCGAAGAGGCCTGAGGACTTGTTTCGAAGCGGCGGCTGGGGGCTCCGCGGGCTAGTCGGCTCGCTCGCCTTCTTGGACTTTGACCCGAGGGGAAATATGGACGAGGCGGAGCGGATGCCGAGGCGCGTGGGGGGCTTCGGAGGGAGCGGCGGGGGGTTGTCGTCCGAGTCGCCGGCGCCGGGCCGCCGCTTGCTCGTGGACATGGTGCGGCTGATATACTTTTGGCGGATGAAGCGCTCCATTACGCTGTCGGCCTCGTCGACGTCGATGGGGACGGGGGGCTTCTTGCCGTCGGGGTTGTACAGCTTGTTGGACACGACGTTGCCGGCTTTCCTCATGTTCTAGACAGCACAACAGGGGAGAGTGTGAGTGGACGAGTGGGCGCGGAGAGGGGACCTCGGGTCGGGCCTGGGGCGCACGTACGTCGACCTGCTCGTTGGTCCAGCTATCCATACTCAGCGACTTCACCTTGGACACGTGGGTGCCCAACTTGCGGTGGATGGTGGCGCATCGCATGCACAGGAAGATGCCCAACTGCGGTTCCCCCAAATCAGCGTCAGCGTCACGCAACATCTCCTGCCGGCGCATGCGGGAAACGGTGGGGTCGTCCCCTCTGAGAGTCGAGGGGAGGGGAAGGAGGGGGCAGGCGTACGCTCCATGATGCCCAAGCTGGCGACGCGGTGTCTCGTTAGCCCTCGGGTCTCGCGACGGGCAGTGTGAATGAAAGGGAATCGTCAAGGGCGCGCAGTACATACCCGGGTTCTGGGCCTGGCAGTCGGCGCAAAAGTTGTTGCCGGCGACCGAGTGCAGCAGGTCCTGCAGGGCCTTTTCGTTGCGCACCTGCTGGCGCTTGCTCAGGGCCGAGGACATGGCGGCGAAGGGGGCGGGTTCGGGGTGGTGGTGGTGCTGGGCGGGCGGGTGTCCTCTGTCCTCTGTCCGCTGTCGTCTGTCCTCCAACACGAGTGGCAGATGCAGGTTTCGAGATGGCTTTGTGTGATGGATCGGAGGTCGTGGGCCTTTCCCAGGTTCAATGGGGGGGCGAGCCGCCAGCAGCAGATCCACGCGACGGGTCCCACCAAGAACAAGCCCCAGGAAGGCCCAAGAACAAGAGGAACGGGTCCCAGGACCGGGGTTGAGAGCCAGTAACACCTCAAGCCAGGGGGAGGGGGGCAGTTCCTCCTGAGGGTCGCCAGCAGGGCCGGGGGGTCCGCGAACACCAATTCATTAGCACCTCGATTGGGTAAAACGGCGCCTGCCGCGACCCGAGCTGCCAAGCAACTCAGACCTGCACCTCAGCGGCGAGAGGAATTGTTGTCCCCTTTCAGCCCTTCGTTCCCGGGTAAGCGACGCCCTTGACGCCTGCGACGCCAGGAAGGGCGCGTTTCTGGCCCGCTCGGGTCGCGTTGCAGTCGCAATTTGACAAAACTGCACGCTGCTGCAACCCACCCCTACCACAGACACGACACCCCCCGGGGCTGGCCCCAATCCTCCCAATCCCCCCTCCCCCTGAAGACTGCAGAAGTCCGGCGCGGTTAGTGCACGGCGAATTGGTGATGGTGTGGGGTTTACATAGTAAGCACCCTGGCTGCCACATGCGGGCGCCTTCTGGACGGGTCCGAGAGCCCCAGAAGCTCGGCGCAGAATCCGATCCTGGTGTCGCTCGAGCCCTTTTGGCTAGTCAGGTCACTGTCGCCATCGACGCTCAGGCACGGCGAGAGATCCGTCCATTTTCAAGGCATCATGCAGATGCCGATGAGCCAGCTGTGAGGCTCCTGTCAACGGCCAGCTCTCTGCCCTGGTCTCGATAGGCCGGTCATACGGAGTATACGGGTTCGCATACATAGCAGCGTGGTGATTCCGGCCATTGACTGCCCGTTACTGGTGCTCGATGCTCGATGCTCATGCAATCTCAACCCCAAGCGGCGTGAATAACGGAACATCCTCGAGCCCAGAGGTTTGTGGATGATTTTGCCCATGGCGAAGCTTGACAATTCCATCTCTCCATCCCTCCCTCTCTCTCTCCCACCCCCCGTCTCCCCATCTCAGATCCTCACTCTCTCTTTTCTTTTTCCCCTTTTTTCTTTTTTTTCTGTTTTCTATTTTCTCTTTCTTTTCTTTTCTTTTGGTTTCTTCCTTTCCCCTTTTCAAGGAGCGGGGGTTTCAACAAGCTTTCCCCGATTCCATGAATGCCCACACCCTCAGACTAGTGAGCAGTCTGCCATGTTGGCTATCAGAGCGCCCGATGATAGAGCAGGAGTACAGCGGAGTTGCTGAGACGGCAGGGTCGCGGTGTAGGGCATGAACCATAACGGGGCCGCCTCCTACCACGGCAGTGTAAACCTCGACCTTCCAGCGAGTTGTTCTGTTCCCAATCTCAGGGTCCTGTACCTGCAAAGACGCGTTTCAGGTCCTCGTCATATGCTTTCTTATCCGCGACCTTCTTCTGCACAACCTCGTCCGAGTCGACAGACCAAACCTCGACACCTTTTCCTCTTCAACAGGAATGGATGGAACGAAGTGGGTCTCGAGGAGGAGGTACATAGCATTCGCAGACGATAAGGAGTGCCAGAACCATGTTCCCTTGGACTCCCAAACTTCCCTCATGATTCTGGAGAGTTCGAGCCCGCGGGGTGCTCTCCCTTTGCCAGCGGCAGCGCGCTCCACCGCGTCAAACACCCCCATAAACTCCCGGCGTGTCACATCAAACTCCTCGAGCTTCTCTCCCTCGATATGATCGATGGAGCACCCCGTCAGCCAGTAGGGCACATCCAGCTGCTCGGCCGGCAAGGCGCACAGCCACTTGAGGTCAACCAGCCCCGTCACATTCCACTCTTCATCCACAAAGATGTTGCTCGCGTGGAAGTCGGTGAGCTGCAGCGGGAAAGGCCCCTCACGGAGGTCCCGCCTCACGTAGACATGCGACAGGATGCGGAGCACCGCCTTGACCGCCATCTGGGCGCGGCAGTCGCGCTCGTCAAAGACGGCGTTGGGCTGGCTGAGAAAGCGCCGGTCGTGGAAGGTGAGCGTCTCGGAGACGAACGCGTCGGTGCAGCCGTACGTGTCGCCCGGCTGCATCGTGCGGGCCGCGCCGTCGTTCTCGAGGATCATCATGGAGCAGGTGAGAGGCCGGTTCGTCAGGGTGATGGTGCCGTCGTCGTGGAAACGGAACGCCCCGATGCGCGGCTGCGGTACGCGCGCGAGGGAGAGCATGATCTGCGCGATGCCTTTGAAAAGGCGCTGCCGCCGCGCCGGGTCGGAACGCTGGGTGGGGAAGGTGTTGGAGAGCATCACGCCCGTGTCGGGGCCGAAGTACTCGAGGATCATGTACGCCCCGAGCGCCGCCTTTTGGCGAGGCGGGTGGGGGATGTAGTTGGAGAGCAACGGCCGGCCCAGGAGCTGGTGGATGGAGCGCCAGAAGCGTCGGACGACACGGGTCAAGAACGGCAGGTGCCTCGCGTGGGTGAACTGTTCAGTAGTAAGCACAGCAGTCCCAGGCAAGCAACGGGCAGGGCTCACCTGTCGGTGAAGCCAAAACCGTAGCGGTGAGGGGTGCGGATCTCGGGGCACTGCTCCTCCACCCAGATGTACGCCCCAACCTCGCAGCCCAGCTTCTCGTCGACTGTGCCTGGGTGCTTCTGCTCGGCCACCTTGTTGGGCATGGGGCAGTGAAAGACCACTTTGCTGGGCGAGGCAGCGCGGGCGCACACCTCGACGAAGACACAGGCGTTGAAGCCGCCGTGGATTCAGCTGTTCCGCGGCAGCACGTTGCATGTGTCGCCACTCCCCAGCCCCAGGTGGTGCCTGGTCAGCGCCTCGATCACGGGCGTCTGGTCAGATAGCTCCTGGTAGAGCTTTTCCACGGCTGGCGCATGGACGAGCCGCTCGAGCATGTTGAACTCTTCCCCGAGAGCATCCTCGAGGGTGATGGGACGCCTTCCCAGAATTTTCTGTGTCGGCGCCATGGTGTCACGGCGACAGAGACAAAGGGCTTGTTGAATAGGTACTTGGCAGCGGTCAGCGGGAACAGGCAGACGACGGGTTGTGTCCGTTTGCTCACCTAGTATGATATACAGCTCACGCGAGTGTCCGCGTTTGCTTGCCCGGCATGGTTTGCTGAGGTAGCTCGAAGTTCGCAACCCACACGTTTACGATGAGGGTGGGTTGGATGGTTGGTGTGAGAGTTTCAGGGGTTGTGGTTCGTTGGTGGTGCCAAGTTCAAGACAGCAATTTGGTTTGCTTGCCTGTGTGGCGGTAGCCTGCCCCAAGAAACGTATGACAGCCACATCAACAAGCAAAAGTCAACCCCGGTAACTAACCTGTTCAGGCACTTTGTTCTGTGTCACAAACAACCTTCGCGGCACGAGCCGAGAGGATTCGAAACAAACCCACACACCGAACTCGGATAAGTCATCTCCCTCGCAACTCAACAAGCAGGAATCGCCTCCATTGAGCGCGGATCCATGAACGATAACCTGGCCATATCATCTCGAGTCTACGCAGGAACCCCATCGTTCTGAACAAAACATCCCAACACTCCCCCAAGTCACCGCCGAAACCCGAACGTATTGCATGTATGTACTGCTTGTTGTGGTATATACCTTCCGGCGCCCGTCCCTGCCCCGCTTCCTTTCGATCCCATCAACTTTATTCACCGCCTCCCGACTGCCAGAAGCACCCCCTCACAAGTTTCCTTCCCAGTACCCAGCTCCAAAAGCCACACAAAGACCCACCAGCACTCGCATCCCGGAACCACATTCCCCTTACTGACCTCCCCCGCTTCGACGGGGAAAACCACACTCATGCCCCCAGGCCTCCTTCCATGGTTCTGTGGCTTCCTCTGCCCGCTTTCTGAACTGTGATGACTCGCCAAGCCGAACTGGGCGATAGGAGAGGGCGAGGTAACCGTTGATGTGTGTGGATAACTGACCCCGGGGGGCATGATGGTAGATGGAAAAGGGTCTGTTGCCTTGTTGGGAGGCAAGGGGAATTGGTCGTTTCCCGGGCAGGGTTGTCCACGTCGTGAGTTCAGGGGGGCTCGCCGTTGAGTATTGAGTTGGAGGAGAGAGAGGGCGAGGAGGCGAGAGCGGGATGCTGAAGGGCGTGTAAAGCGCGTGCGACGGTGTGCCGATAACGTGGTTATGACGCGTCCGTTGGGCGCCAGGACAGATGCTATGCCGGCTTCCGGCCATACACCACATACAACTTGTGGTAGGCATGAACTTTGCGGTCGAAGAGGCTCTTCCGCACATCCACCAGCGAATACTGCCCCCGTGTCAGTACCATCCCTCCCCCCTTTCGACACCCCCCCAAAAAAACAAAACTCACCTCAATCTCCTCCACCGTCTTCCCCAAGAACCTGCTAAACATCCCCAAACTAAACCCACTCAGCCCCTCCAACAAATTCCTCTGCCACAACATGCCCACATGCTTCAGTCTCACATCCTTGGGCCACCCATTCAGCGGTATCTTAAACACCACCTCCTTCACCTCCACAAAACCCGCAGCCACCATCCACTCCCTGATCTGCGGCCCAATCACCGCCTGCCGGTCGGCCAGCCTGCATACGGCGTCGAACTCGCGCGACCACCGCAGCCACCCGTAGTCGTCGCCCATGGTCCCGTCGTCGCAGTAGATGGTCGCGGGCGCCTCCTGGCATTCCAGCCAGCCGCCGGGGCGCAGGTGGGCGAACGCCCGCGCGATGATTTGGGATTGCATGTCGGACCAGCAGGAGAGGGTCACGCGCGTGTGGATGAAGTCGAATTCTGGGGGGTAGTCCCTGCGGGGGGTGTTAGTTGGTGTGTTGGTGGTGGTTGGGGTGGGGCTACACAGCAGGGGGTGGAGGGAAAGGGGGTGGTGGTCATACCACTCATCGGCTCTGAGACGGCGTGTTAGTTGGTTGGTTGGTTTACTTGGCGGTGACACCACGGTGAAGAGAACAGAAAAAAAAAACATACGAGTCCTCGACAAAGAAGCGGACATTCGGCGGGACAAAGCCCGGCTGAATCGGCGACAGGTCAGTTCCGATGATCTCAGCCTCGGGGTAGCGGTCGCCCATCTCGACGGCCCAGGTGCCGGTGCCGGTGGCGATGTCGAGGACCTTCTTTGGCGGCTGGGCGCGCGTGAAGGGCGCGAGGTGCAGCCGGCCGTCCATGACCATCTTGATGATCTCGTACTGCTCCTCGGTCCGCTCATTTTCTGTGGGGTCGTTGGGGAAGTGATAGGCTGGGTTTGCCGGGTGAGGGTTAGTTGGGCGTGGTGGGGGGAAAGGGTGAGGCGGCAAGGGGGCTAAACGAGACGTACATCCAGCACGGTATGAATGATATGTCCTGCCAAACTCCTCTTGGAACTTGGCTATGCTCTCTGAGAGCGACTCCGTGTCACTGTAGCGGGTGGGTTAGTCTGGCCCTGGGCGGGGCCCGGGAGAGAGCACAACACGAGACAGAAAAGAACAACATACTATACGTCATGTGTATTATTGGCCTAGCGAGGCAATCGAGGTGGTTAGCCAATGCGTGTGGTCCTCGAGTAGTTATCTGGCCAGACCGGGCACGACCCCGTGGGACACGGGCAGCCAGCCGAAGGTAGTGAAACAACACTTACATCCGGCTCGATACGCGCCGAGTCGTCGAGGAAAGACTCAAAGGTAAACTGGTAGCTGTCCAGCGAGCGGTCGGCCGTGTGAAAGGACATGCTCACTGGCGGCGGCCGAGCCGAGTTGCAGGGTCCCGTCCGCGTTCAAGCACAGTGGCCGCTCGGGCTATGCACGATGACGCTCGAGTCGTGGCAGGCAGAGAAGGGGGGAAGGGGTGCAGGTGGCTTATCATCCGGAGGGTTGGCGCGCAAGGCCCAAGAGAGAGTGTGTGTATGTGAGAGAGAATTGTGATGGCACCGGGATGGATGACAGTGGGATGTGTGCTTCGAGTTCAGAGAGCAGGTCGACGGCCGGGGAGAAATTGCGCAATCATTCGTCAAGATACAAACATGGCGAGGCGGAGACGGGGGGAGGACAACAGGGGGACCTCTCTGAGATGGAGAGAGAGAGAGAGAGAGACAGAGATCGACCACGGGCTGAGTGACGGGAGTGTGGTGCGATATCCACGAGGGGGCAGAGGGGCGATACGAGAGGGGGGGGAAGCAGAGGACCCGGCAGCTTGGGTCAGAGCCAACCCTTGCGGGTTTCCTTTGTGCTCGGTCTGATCTTTTGTGCGGGACGAAGGGGGGTGGTCCTGGGGCCCATGGGCAAAGTCGACCCAGCCGTCTGGGTGGGATGCCGAAGACGGCGAGGGGGGGTGGGCTTGCAAGCTTGCAACCCACAAGCCGCCCACAACCCACCCACAGCCATGGTTTCACTGTTACCGACGACTCGGATCGTCAGTGGCAGCGTGCTGGGCCAAGGGTGCCAAGGTCAAGGGGGAACCCTGAGTGGCCCCAGGCCTACTCGCTTATTATTCTAACAGGCGGTCACAGAGGGTTAGTTAACTGGGAACAGCTAGCTGCCGGCCGGCGCCATTCAACGACATGGGGGTGCAGGGTTGTGGTGGGTTGTGGTGGTGGATGGGTAGGCAAAGAAAAAGAAAAATCAAATAAAAATCGAGGAGGCTGGCCGAATCCATTGCCGTCTGCATCTCTTGCAAAAGAGAGCCAATGACAGGTGCGTCGGCAGGCAACGTCCCACACTGGCGGCGCGCAATCTCGGCTCTCATCGACTTCATCCGCCGGCGGGAAGTGGCAGAAGAAAAGGGCTGAGGTGGCTGCTCCCGTCGGGACTTGGGGGTTGAGCTGGGCGCGGGGGCAGGGGTCCACCCATTGGGGTTGTTGGCTGGTGCGTCGGATCCATGGGCGTGGTTCCGCACCACAGCAGCGAAATTTGGGTATGGGGGCCACTGGGGGGAGCTGGAGGGGGCATCGCCGTTTCGGGCGACCCCCCAGAGAGAGCGTTGCTTGCGTGAGATCGGGCTCCACTGGCTCCTCTCCCCTGTCTTTCTGTTCTCTCATGTCCACTCAGTTCCCGTCGCCTACCAGGCACATGGGAGGGACGGATACCGAGGCAGCAAACCTTTTCCTCCAACCCCTTCCCCCCCCTCCCCTCCTTCCATCATCCCCCCGCCAGTTTCCAGCACAATCCTCGAGGCCACTTGAGAAAATCCCCCGGAATCTGCCGGCCAAGCACAAAAGAGGCGTCCTGGGATTACGCCGCCATCTCTGTCGCCGTACAGATTACTACCTACCTATGTAGTTATCCTGCGTCCCGGCAGCGGGTGATGGCTGATGCGGTCCGATTCGTCGCCTGTGCCCAGCGTTACACCACAGCGACAGGGCCTCGGGGTCTGGCAGCACCGTTTGGACATGGCCTGGCCTCCTATTCCCCAGCTCGCTGGGTGAGGGGGTGAGGGGTCATCGACGAGCCCTGCAAGCCACTCTGGCCATGGTCAAAATATTTTTGCTACTTTTTGTGTTCCTTGTCGTCACGGACGACGAACGAACAGACTAGCAAAGCCTTTTTGTTGGGGTTTGGTCCTGCTGGAGGACGGCTTCTCCGCGGCTTCGTTGGTGTGTGAAAGGAATCGACGGATGACAGTAACGTTGCTCCGTCTGTTTCTGCGCTGGCTCGGATGCTCGCGAGAGTTGACGCCGAGATGACGGGCGGGTGGTAATTAATTTGCGAGGTCACTTGCCTTATCAAACTGAGGGAGACGGGCGGGGAGTAGAACAACCTCCAGCCCATTCCGCGACCGGAGACGCCCAGCAGCGGCGGAATGGAATCATCGCGGGTGCTGCTGGCGTTGCGTTCTTGTGTTGCGTCCCAGACTTTTGGTCCTGCAGAGAGTGACGAAACAGCATGGTGGGAGTGGAGCCCAGCCCGGCCACGCCCGCTCACTGATGACTGACCTCTGCAGCAGAAGCACCTTACCATCCATCCCGCTCCATCTACGGAGCGTCTACCAGTGAGCAGCAACATCATCTGTGCCTACTCCGTACACCCTTATCGCCAACCCAGGCACCACCAACCCCAACCCCTTCCAACCCTCCCAACACCCAACCCACCAACCCACCACCATGGCCCCCTCCACCCCCTCCCCCTCCCCCTCCGAAACCGACTTCCTCCTGACAACCTACACCGACCTCCGCTCCAATCTCTCCTCCTCCTCTTCCTCCCCCCT
>MU855675.1:0-31965 GCA_033296695.1 Staphylotrichum tortipilum
CACCCTGGGGGCTGCCCTGGATCTTTTGACTGCCTGGCTCCCCCGGCCTCATACTTAATGGGGCCTCCCATCATACATGATGCTCTCATGCTGCTACCGTCACAGCGCTGGTCCTTTCCCTGGGACGGCCTTCATCTGAAACCATCTAGGGCAACCGCCTACGGCCCGAACTAGGGTTGTGCCTTGGTTCTAACAGAAACCAATCTAGGGAGGTCTTGATATATATGGTAATATCTTCTTGGGATCCCCGGTATCATTACCATTGTCATCGTCATGGTAATTGCCAGTGCCATCGACATCGACATCGACATTGTTATCATCATTGATATTGGCATCGACTTGGAGATTGATGTTGACATCATCAACATTGACATTGCCTAATAGTGGCGTTGGCATTAAAGGGTAATGATATACACGTCGATTATCGCCGTTGACATCGCCATGGCTATCAACACTGCCCTTGCTATTGGCATTGGCATTACCGCACCATCCATTTGTCAGGTTCGAGAAAGTCATGCGGGATTTGGGGTCTTGTCAGGTACACGCCACGGAAAAGGCATGTGTTTGTTTGCTCACTGCAAGACTACCTGCAACCCAATCACAGCACAAAACCACCCCTGAAGAAACAAAATTCCCAGACAGGGGCTCCCTCCCCATCCCACCGTCCACCACCACCCTAAAAAGTCGGCGCCACCCTCCCCAATTTAAACCCTCTCAACGAATTCGTCGACATCTTTTGCCCATGCTTGCCCTCTGCACCCCCTGTCGGCACAGACCTGACGCTCAGCGCCGGCGACGGCGGCACCGACCTCCCCCTGGCACGGGAAGGCGCGTTCAGCTTGCTCATCATGGCCGCCATCGCCGCGGCTGGATCCAAGGGCGGCGTGGGCGGCGAGCGGGGGGGGATGCCTATTCCTATTCCCATTCCCGTGCTCATGCTGTGGTTCTGGAAGGGGTGGGTGTAAGTCGGGCTGGATCGGGTGCTGTGAAGCCGGCTGTGGGGGGAGGCCATCATCCTCTCCAAGGATGTCGCCCGCGAAGGGGCTTTCAAGGGAGGGGATCTGCCCGTGTGGGAGCTTGAGGGTGGCGTGGGGGGTCGGCCGGTATGGGCCATTATGCCTTCAAACTGCTGTTGGAGCTGCTCAAATGTCAGGGGGGTTGACGGCTGCTTGCTGAGGCGGCGGATGGAGCGCATGTTGGCGTCGATGAAGCTTGACATGGCGCGCATGGCCGTGTTGTTGCCGTGTGTGACCATGGCGTTGGTTTCGGTTGGGGGCGTGGCCGCGCGGGCGAGGTGGACTGCGTTGAGCGTCTCAGGGATGGATTCCGGTTTGGGCGCGCCGCGGATGCTCGCCTGGATGCGGTGCAGGACGTTTTCAAAGTCGACACCGCTTTGGCGGTGCTGGGCGGGGACGAAGGAAAGTGCCGCGCCGAGGGCTCGTTCCTGGGTCAACAGGAAGAACGAACCGTCGCCGATCTTGGTCCGGACGAGGTTCCAGCGTGCCCGGGCCGGGTTGCGTTCCAGCTCCGGCTGGCAGACCTTGAGGCGGGCGAGTTTAGAGTAATACGCTTCGAGGCGCTTTGCCATCCGCTCAAGAGTCTGCAGGAGGAATGTCGACAGGATGGCGAGATCCTGGTTCTCGTTCCTGCTGCCCATCGCGGCGATGCTATCAAAGGCGTCCATGCCGTGGCACGCCTCCTCGCGGATGTCTTCGAGCAGCTCGATGTCCAGCTCGACGCTCTTGGCCGCGTAGTTGAAGATGCCTCGTTCAGCGAAGCGGATGTTGCTGCTGCTCTCGCACACAAACCGGCCCACGAGGGCTACCTCTTGCGATATCGCAACTGCGTCTTGCGACGTCTTGGCCCGAGCGATGATCCCGAGCACATCCGGCAGCCGCATATCGGTACCAGACACGGCGGCATCGGCAAGGGAGAACGAGAGCTTAAGCACGAGCTCCTGCAATGTAGGCCCGAAGAGGGCAGAGAAGCCGCCCTTGAGGAGGCGAGACTGGTAGTCTGTTGATCCGTTAATAACCAGTGAGTTGGGAATCTGCCTGAGCAATGGGACCAACTTACCGTAGAACATCCGCACCCCCAACCCTACATTTGGCAGATGCTCCCGCGACCACAGATTCTCCATGCCCCTCAGGTACTTCTCACTGGTCCCATCATCGCTCGCACCCAGGATCTCATACATCTCGAACTGGTGCGCCACCAGGGTCTCGACTGTCGTGCGGAGGTACGCAGCCCACAGATCATAGAGATTTGATAGCTCGGACCGGCCATGGTAATCGGGCTTCGGGGTCAACTGGGCGACAAAGTACTTGGTCAGCAGGCTGCTGACCTCGGGGTTGTTGGTGTGGGCGAGGTTGTCAAACGTCTTGGAGCAGTCGACACCGGCATTGGACTGGATGATGATGGTGCCGCCCGGGTGCATCGGGACGAAGTCGGTCACGTCGTAGGCGCTACCGTGGACACCGATCCACATGCGGCCTCCGGGGCGATGGCCGGTGTTTCGTGCCAGCTGTGAGAGGGGAACGGTGGGAAGGTTGCACGGCAGGGGCTTCGGCGACATGAAGACATCAATCATGAGGCGGCGTTCGGCCAGCGCCTTGTTGAGGATGACGTCGGCCGCCTCCATGCTCGAGCTGCAGTGGTTGTAGATGGCCTTGCGCAGGCCGCTCATGACCGAGTCAAAGACCGCGACAGAGCCGCAGATGTAGAGGTAGCCACCAAGGCCGCCCTGCTTCTTCGACATGACGAGCTCCGAGACAGTTGCCGCCTGCTCCACGATCAGCGAGTCGATGTACCGAGGCGGCATCTCCTTCTCGACCAGGTCTCGGGATCGGCGGTCGTATACCAGGCCGCGGGAGTCGCGGGAAAAGGCGACGTGGACCTCCATCAACCCCACGTCGACGAGGTCGCGCAGCTCCTGCTCGTAGCAAAATTTCTCGCGACTCTGTACGCCAAGGTAGAGAATGTCGCGCCCGGCGGCGTTGTTGTGGCGGGCTTGTCGGGCCTGCCAGAAACTCCTGAACGGCGCGATGCCACTGCCTCCAGCAAAGTAGGCGCATGGTGCCGCCCTGTCGATGGGGAGTTGGAAGTTGAGTGGGCGAGAGACTCCGATCAGAATGTCTTCATCCGCCTCGATTAGCTCATCATTGGAGGACAGGAACGGGTTGAAGAACCCGCTCCCTACGCCGGCACACATCACATCAGCGTTGCCCGCGAACGTCGAGCACAGCTTGTACTCTGCTCGGGAGATGGTCAAGTCGACTGTGGTCGGCAGGAGTTCCCGAGAGCAGTTGGATATAGAGTATGTCCTTGGCACCTCAACAGAGACCAGGTCGACCAGCCACGAGAGGTCGCCGCCAAGGTCAAACGCCCTGTCCCAGATGAGGGGGTTGGTGTCCGTAACAGCGGCCTGCAGAAGGTCACCGAGAGTCCCACGGACCGGCCACTCGGTTGTGGCGAGGACCTGTAGCACTGTGTTGGACGATGCGCGGAGCAGGTCGTGAACTTTGAGGGCCAGTTCTTTTGTGATAGGGGCCAGATGGCCCCGTCTCAGGATGTCCCTCACGGTCAGCTGCGGCGTGGATGTGTGCCGGACGGATCCAAGATGCCTGGCAAACCGCTCCCATTGCGGGTTCAACGCGACGCGGTAGTCGAGGTAATCGGCCAGGCCCAGGGCGGCAGCCACCTTTGCGCACTCGCCCAGGCTGTTCAGGGGCATGACGGCCAGCCGATCCCCAGGCTGGAAGGTGATTCCGGTGTCGTGGAGATCCAGCGTGACCATGGTAACGGAGCGGTTTGGGTCGGAGTCAACGAAGGATCTGTGGAGGACACGGGACCTGTAGCGGCATTCCTGGAAGGTGCCGCGCATTTCGTGCGGCTCGACCATGTTGCCGATGTTGCCACGATGGGGCTCCAGACGCTCCTTCATGGCCTCGGAGAACTGCCGATGTGTCTCCTCCCAAGGTTTGGCGTTCGGATCCGCCGCCCCGGACAGACCGTTGGTCTCCGTGCGGCCAGTCTTGCTCGCGATCTCCAGGATGCCAAAGACCTTGTACCGGTGCGTGCCCATGAAGCCGCGTTCGCCGGTGTATGCCTCGATGATGCCATCGAGAACACCCATGAGCCTGCGGTCGCCAGATTGTTTAACAAACTCGGGGATGCTATAGTGGTACTCGATGGCGGCAATGAAGGCCCTCCAGTTTGACGGCAGCCAGGCGCGGAGGTGGACACCCTCCTTGCCGAGAAAGGAATCATAACGCTTACGGCCCAAGAAGGCGTCCATGATGAGGAATGGGGGGAACTGGAGGCCAGAAGAAGCCGGGACCCGCTTGCTGAGAGGCGAGCTAAACAGACCCCATCGCTTCCACAGATGGCCGGGAACGAAGTTCTCGCCCGAGTTGGGGTTGGTGTTGATCGAATGGAAGGCGTTGGGCATGCGTTCGAGGATTTCCTTTAACCGGACCATCTCACGGAGGAGACCCTCGACGTTTCGGTTCATGACGTGCTCCTGGCATGCGGCGATGGCGTCGGGCCCGTGCTGGAATGATGCTGATATCAGTCAGTAAGGTCCAAGTAGATAGACATTGGGCTGGGGACAGATGCGTACCTGAAGTGTCCGCGCAACCCTTTTGGAACGCCATTTCAGTCCTCTCCCCAAACATGGGCCAGCGCATGTCCATGTTGTCAAACCTCCCAATGTAAGGGTAAATAGAAGTCGGGTTCCTGAGCGTCATGTTGAAGGACGACTGATCGAAGAAGGTGAGGTGGGGAATGGCGCGGCCGAGACGGCGCGAGATCTGCCAGTACGGCAAGGCAATGCACCTCGGGATGCCCACCAGTTCCTCCCCAAGGTCGTCACCCATCTCGCACGTCGGCCGGTACCGGGAGGGGTTTACTGTGACGCCCTCGTGTCCGTCGTTCTTTTCCTCGTAGCGGTAGATCGAGCATAGCATTCCCAAGGCGACAACAGCGGCCCACAGTGCTCGATCTGGGATGATATCGTCGGTGCCTTGGACCAGTGGGAGGGCGACGACGGACTCCCGGACCCGGCCGCGCGAGACACATCCCGGCATCCGCTCGCAGAGGTCGGTCCAGATTCTCCCCGGCGAGTTGGCCAGTGCCCCGGGGGCCTCGTTGTAGTCTGGGGGGCAGCAGCCGTGTTCAGAGCAGAGGTAGCCATCTTTCCACCCCGTCCTTGGCCCAATCCCCTCCGCCCTGATCATGACTTGGCGGGCCGGCGCCCCGAGAGCGACAGCCAGGAGGTCGTGTTCGGCGGCATTAAGGGTGTCGATGTTCTTCATCGTGCCGATCTCTTTTGTCGACGGGATGTTAGAGTAAAGGATCTCGTTTATGGACTTGCGTTCCCTGGAGAGTTGTCAGTGGCAAGGCATATTGAACTCATGAGCATCGGAAAGCTTACCTCATCCGCAACCATTCTTCGGCATCAACTCCCCTTGGAACCTGCCATGGATTGTCAGCCTTGCGCGGATTCGACTTTCTGACGCGACGGAGCATACATCAAAAGCAGCATGGATGTCGCCCGGCTGGGTGTAGCCCGAGAAGGAGCAACCACGGGGCCCGATGCGGCTGCTGGCCCTGCTGCGGCCAGCAACTGAACCCGCGGGACACTGCCCGCCGCCGCCCATGCCCGAAACTGGACAAGAAGCAATCGACATTATGAATTGAAGTGCGCCCGGCGCAGGAAAAAAAAGGACGCTGGTATTAGGAACTAAGTATTCGGAATAGAGAATTATCAAAAGGCCACCAGGGCTGGGAAGGGCCGCCAGGGCGAGTGTCGAAGGAGTGACAAGGAATCAACGAAGGATGGGCCGGAATCGCGACATGATGCGGAGGGAGGTGGAAGCAGCACGTGCTGGCTGGTGATGGGGATGGGCCCTTGGGATATACCGGCGGCAAGCAGACGAGGTCGTCATGGCGGTGGGTTGCGCCAAGCAAAAGGGGCGACCTTAGTGGCAGCATCTCGCAACGACGACGGCGTCATGACCCTGGGTGTCCATGTCCCAACTAAAATTAGCCCCCGTCGCTTAACACCGCACGGGATTCCGGGCGGCGCGTTACGTACGAGCAGTAAGCTTAACGGTGTTTCTCTAATCGGGGCATGGCCCGAGGGGACTGGGGACCGTGAAGCAGAATAGAGAGAGCATGGTCTGGGTTCGAGGCGACCATGATTCGACAGCGATTCGCAGCCCGACGGTGCTGAAACGGCCCATCGACCCACGGTGGCTCGCTTGGCGGAGGGGTGAGATGTGACGAAAAGAAAGACAAGGTTAAGGTTGTCAAGTTTCACGTCCCGCGGGCAGGGGTCCGCCGCATTCTAGTTCGTCTCTCTGGTTGCTTGACAGCAAGTCGAAGCAACCTAGTCGAAGCAAGGTTCTGAAAACGCCGAGTCGTTGGGAGCTGGGGGAAGCAGAGCTGCTTGGCACGCAACAGGCCTGGGTGGGCCAATCAGGCTTCGCATGCTGTCAATGAAAGGGGCAACCCTCCCTGATGTGACACTCCAAGCAGGGGTCGGGGCGCCATCAGGGCGCTGTCCAGGCGCCATCACGCCGCCTTCCGCCAGAGCTGCAGGACTGAAAGTCGTCGTCATCTGAAGACACGCGGCCCGAATCAGAGGTCATCGTTGTGGATAACACCAGACTGACATGGAAGAAGGGACGAGTGTACTGCATCGTTGGCAAGGGTTGGGACGAGAAGTGAGTCTGAGCCAAGCAGTTTCGAGCTGAGGTTGTGTTTTCGTCCTCGCAGTCAACTTGAACTCGCCTACACAGAACACATTCGCATATCACTCTCAGTTTTGCTCTTGGCCCTCGAGGACAAGTTTCTGTGATGCAGGGAGATGTGCAGGCACATCTGAATATCATGATCATGAGTTCACGCACAGACCTACAGATGTTCAACCAGCCCGGGACCTCAGACTCAGTCACCCATGACCTGTGGCAAACATTGCGTGTACCTCCCCCAGCTCACCCGCGGAGATAATCCTGCAAAACAAGGAGCAGAAGAGGATCTGCGCGAAGCTTGCATCTCACCCAATGGCACCAACCGCGTGGTGTACCAGAAGCCCGGCAGCCAAGCTGCCAAGCTGTTCCAGATCGCCAGGAGCATGAAGCGCCAGCTCCCTGACCACGACGACCGCCCACATTCCGTGATGCATTATTCCCTCAGTCAACACCCCGTACCAAGGCGCAAAGGCGGCGGGACAAACGAACAAACCCATCACATTACCAGGACCTAGCGCTAACTATTCCAAGCTCCAGACCCTTCCCGCGCGGGCACCGCTTTCCATTTCCCGCGCCTCCAATCCATCCGTCCCCCGTTCTCCCTGGGTATTAATGCAACCACTAACAACCGCCGCCTCGCCCCATTTTAATATCCCACCAAAAAGCAAACTAAAACACCATACCCTTGACCTGCTGGATCTTGGACACGTTAATGTTGCGGATCAGCAGCGCGCCCGTCAACGTCAGGACCATAAACGACGTGCCGGCCGCCAACATCCTTGTCTGGCCGTAGCCATACGCCTCCTGGATGGCGCGGCGTTCGGGGGTGCCGACCTCAAACGCGAGCTGCGCGGTCAGGTCACCGTAGATGGTGTCGATATCCGGCAGGGCCGACTCGGGCAGGTGGCGCTCGAGGGCGGAGCGGAACGTGTTGGTCCAGACGGCGCCCGAGATGGTGCCGCCGATGGCGCCGCCCGTGGTGCCGACGACGTAGAGCAGGGCGAGCGCGACGGCGATGTGCTGGTGGTCGACGGCGGCGAGGATGGCGACCTGCTGGATGATAATGAAGATGCTGCCGCCGACCGAGATGAAGACCTCGCACATGATGAGGTAGCCGACCGACTGGTCCGGGCGGCGGAAATAGATCATGAGGCCCTGCGCGAGGATGTACAGCGGCACGGCGATGTACAGCAGCCACTTGAAGTAGCCCGTCTTGCGGATCAGGAAGCCGACGAGCAGCAGCAGCACGCCCGAGACGACGCCGAACGTGTTGTCGACGTACCCGGCCTCGGCCACGCCCAGGTTGTTGACGACCTGCAAGAAGGAGCTGAAGTAATACGCCCAGCAGTAGTAGGACACTTGGTACGAAGAGCCGAGCAGGCAAGTGCCGAGCACGGTGCGGTCCGACAGCAGCCTGAAGTTGAACATGGGCACGGGCGCGAGGAGCCACTCGTAGACGATGAAGGCGCAGAAGACGACGAAGCCGACCACGATCATGGCGATGATGTAGCCCGAGGCCCAGCCGTTGGGGGCCTCGCCGGCGAGGGTGAAGGGGAGGAGGAAGACGGTCAGGCCGGCCGAGAAGAGGAAGACGCCGAGGGCTGAGTCCGGGTTAGCAAATCTGTTGTCACTCGGCCAAGGGTTTCATGATGTCAGTAACTCACCATCAAACTCAATCGTGTAGTGCCAGATACTCTGCAGCCAGGTGCGGTCGCTGCCCGCGGCGGCCAGGACACCCTCCTTCTGGGCCTTGCGGAGGTTGAACTTGAGCACAAGGTACAGGGGCGAGGCGACGACGGGGAAGATGATGGCGAACGCGCCGAAGCCCCATCGCCAGTTGATGTGCTCAAGAAAGTCTTCGGCGGCCTTGGGACCGGCAAAGGCAGTGATCATGTAGGGCGAGGAGGTGAAGGCGTACGCCAGACCTCGGTTCTTGAGCTTGGACGAGTCGGCCGTGATGACATCGACGCAGAAGGTCATGCCGCTGAATCCGAGGCTGTAGAAGACCTGGAAGGAAGTGGCATTGTCAGTGTTCTGTCGATCAGGTTGCGCGGTGTGAGGGAACCTACATAGGCAGCGCAGAAGGTGGCGAGGTTCTCACAGGCGGCCATAAGGATCAAGCCCAGAGTCGCGAAGGAAGCCATGATCAGGAAGCCCTCGGCACGGCCCCACAGATCGAGGATCTTGGACAGGGGGATGAAGCAGGCGGCCGAGATGGCGTTGGCGACGACGTAGATGACATTGAGAAGCGAATGGGACTCGAAGTCGCTCGTGACGTAGGGGAGCAAGCTGCCGAGGATGGCGGACTGGAAGGCATTGACGAGGTAGAGTAGCCAGATGCTGTTGAGGGACGGTGGTTAGCTTCCATCTGGGTCCCAGCGGAAAGGGGAGGGGCAAGACTGGTGACAACATACTTGACAAAGACACCAATCAGGGTGGCCTTGGACCAGGACAATGTCACGGCCTCGACTTGCTGGACACCGCGCTGGAGGTCGTCATCAGGGTGGTCGGGGTCGGTCGAGACGACGGCGGCATCGTCGACGGCGGTATCCTTCTCCGTCTTCTCGCCGGCGAGCTGGTCGGCGGGAGCGGGGGCTTTCGCGTCCTCCCCGCGGCCAAAGGCAGCCCGGATGTTGGACAGGACCGCCATTGTTGGGGGCGGGTGACTCTGACGGCGTGTGTCTCAGACGAGATCCGACAAGGCGTGATCAAGGCGGAGCGAAGCGAAGCGAGGGAGACAAACACTCAACAACGCAATCACAACAAGTCAGAGCTGTGCAGTCCTCGGAGCATGCAAAGACGAGGCGGGATGGGAATGCCGGAGCAACTGCGGCTTCTTGAACAGCGTGGTACCGCGCTCTTGATTAGGGTTGCAGCTGGGGCCCCTGTCGCGCCGACCGCAGTGGACAATGGCATGGCGCCCCTCCTCAACTCGCAGGTGACGGCGCCATCTGCGCCATCTGATAAGATTAGATGGACTGGGCGAGCTGGGCGAGGAATGGGCGGACTGGGCGTGGGCTGGGCATTGGACTGGGCGAAAACACAGCGTCCTTGGCCGATCCAGGGTTTCCCCGACATCGGTGGCTGCTGGCGGCAAGCGGGGTGCGTGGTGGTGGTTGTGGTTGAGCGAGGAACATGGGTGCGGGCAGGGTGCGGATGGGGTGCGTGGTTGGGGTTGGTGGTTGGCGGTTGGACGTGAGTTGGATCATGGGTGTGGTGTGGAGAGAGTGGAGAGAGTGGATGGTGTGGTTGAGGAAAACAAGAGCAGTGTACACGGTGCGTCGAGTCGTCTAGTTGGTACTGTGGGGAGCATGTGTCGCATCCTGGCGCCTCGCGTTTTTTTTTGCTGTGATGGCGCCTTTTGCGACACTGGTTGGTCCTCGCCGGATCTTGTCCCGCATTGGCTTCTTCTCTCTTCTTGGACTTTTCTTGTTTTTTTCTATTCTCTTCTTCGGAGTCCACCAAACCCCCAGTCCACCACCACGCCACCACACCACCATGCCACACCAAGCCCGACGCCGGCCCTGCACGAGCTGCACATTGCTGGGTTGGGGCTCCTTGCGTCGGGATGCGCCGGGGTTTGGATCTAATCAATCCATCAGATTAGATCAGAGTTTTCACTACCCCAGCGCCGCCTCGCTTAGCGCGACCTCGGATTCGACAAGCGGCTCCCACGCACCTCGACATCAGGCAATGCGCTCACCCAATGCACGGCAAATTTTTCGATAGTCTTCTTGGCCGCTTGGCTTTGTGACTGAACCAAAGACACATGGGCAGGCAGGCATGGACAGACAGACAGACATGGGCAGACACATGCTTCCTGATTCTTCCCCGATTCAGACACACTCTACAGCTTCGAGTCCCGCCACTGGGGTGCTCGTTTTTCCACAAACGCCTGGATGCCCTCGCGGAAGTTGGCCCCCTCCCGCAGCCGAGGATACCACTCCCGCTCCAGCGCTGTCACGGCCCCCTCGACGCTGCCGTCCTCCCACGCCATGCGCACCCCCATCCGCCCGACAATCAGCGCATCCGGGCTGTTTCGGCACATCTCATGCGCAACCTCCACCGCTGCCCGCGCGACCTCGCCCTGGTTCGCGTCCCCCTCCACCTCCACCAACCTCGTCACGAGGCCCCACTCGGCCATCACCCTGCCATCCACCACCCTCCCCGTCAGCGCCAGGTCCATGGTGCGCTGCAGCCCAAGCGTGCGGGTCAGGCGCGGCAGACACCCCGCCACGGCCACGATGCCCCGTTTGACCTCGGGCAGCGAGAACTTGGCCGACGACGAGGCCACGACCACGTCGCAGTTGGCTACCATCTCGAACCCCCCGCCCATGCACAGCCCGTTGACCGCAGCGATGATGGGCTTCTTGCCGCTCCGCCGCGGCAGACCCGCCAGACCGGGTGCCTCCATCGAGTTGACCACGCCCGTCCGGTTCATCTCGTTCCACTCTGCCAGGTTTGCATGTCGTGTCAGAAAGAGCCCTCCACCAGCACCAAGATGCACGAGTCCTCACACATACCGTGAAGATCCGCCCCTGTGCAAAATGCCCGCCCCACGCCCGTGATGATGCCAACCCACAGCGTCTCATCTTGGTCCAGCTGCTCCCAGACCTGCGCGATCTCGCGGCTCGTCGCCTTGTCGATACAGTTCAGCTTGTCGGGCCTGTTGATCGTGACCTGCAGGATGTGCTCGCCCGGGTACGAGACATCAAAGTGCTTGAAGTGGACTGGTTGGCGAGTTGAAGGCATTGTGGAACGCAAGGCAATTGGCGGACAGACGGTAAGGTGAGGCACCATACCTCCGCTGCGCTCGCTTTTCCTCCCATCTTTTCTTATATTCATCGGCCCATTCAGGGGTCGCCTTGGACGAGCCCTCCGTTCCCCTTGGCGCCAACACAGCTGGGCCTATCAGCCCCCGTCCCCGCGTACCACCCACCCTGCATGCGACATCGGGACCACTCAAACCTGCTCAGATGGTAGGGGAATCCTGGGAGGGGACAAGATGGACAATGCCGAATTGACCTTAATTCGTCCCCGGCATCTCGGTTCACTTCCACCCTACCGAGGCCTACCGCGTCCTTCTTGAGCTTCAGCGCGTCTCCCGCCGTGTCACTCACACCTCGTCGACCTCTCCACGCCACCCCAGAGCCCTGACATTAATCACAATGGCACCAACACTCACACCATCCCCCAAGTACCCCCCGGTGAAGCTGCCGTACCCCTTCCTGACGTCATACCGAGTGCGCGTCGCGGCCAACACAACACCAGCCAAACTCGTCCTGACATTGGACGAACGCCAGCCCAAAGATGGCCGTCCCCTGAAGGAGCCCCTCCACCTCGACACCCTTTCCTGGCTCGACCTCACAAACCCCCCCAAGGATGAGTGCCCGCCGCCACACGACAACAGCCCCTGGGCGCGCGCCCGCCGCAGCCCCTCGACCGAGTTCAGCTGGTCTGGACCTGGTGTCCCCGCGATGGGCCCCGTCTGGAACGTCATCCACGCCATCTACCTCGCCCACCCGACATGCGAATACTTCCGGTTGACACTGGCCGGGGATGAGAAGGAGATCCTGCAGGACGGGCTTCTTGCTACGGGCATGGCCATCGAGCACCCCAAGCCGCGCTGGGATGCCCGCAGCGCCCCGGCCGGCACCCGGCTGCCCGTGGTCAGCGGGGAGGGCGAGCTGCTGATCCTGCGAAGCTCCTTCTGGCAGGGCGCCGCGTCGCCGATGGGTCCCCGCCCGATCTGGGCCGTCGGCGATGGCACCGACAGCCACCTGCGGCTCTCACTCGACTCCTACCCCGTCATGCCCGAGCACTTCCAGATCACCAACAAGTTCCCCGAAGGCGAGCCCGTGTTCACGCGGCACCCGACGCGCCGACCCAAGCCGCGCCCGGGCTCCATCGTCTACAGCCGCTACATCCCCGAGCTCGACCAGCATTTCTCCCTCGAGGCGGTCGACTGGCAGAACCCGGAGCACCTGGCGCTGTTTAACACGTGGCAGAACGACCCGCGCGTGGCGGCCGGGTGGAACGAGACGGGCACGCTGGACGAGCACCGCGAGTACCTGCGCAAGCTGCACTTTGACCCGCACGTGCTGTGCTTGTTTGGGCGGTTCGACAAGTCGCGGTTCTCGTACTACGAGCTGTACTGGGCAAAGGTACGCCCTCTCCTTTCCGCGTTCCCGGCCCTCAAGAATACAGGATGCTAACAGAGTTGCTCTCAGGAGGACCACTGCGGCGCGCACTTCGACGCCGGCAACTACGACCGCGGGCGGCACTCGCTCGTCGGTGACGCATCCTTCCGCGGGCCGCAGCGCGTCAACGCGTGGTACTCGAGCTGCATCCACTACTGCTTCCTCGACGACCCGCGCACGGCCAACGTGGTGGGCGAGCCGCGCGCGACGGGCGCGACCATTCTGTCGTACGAGAACTCGCAGGGCCTGACGGTGGGGTCGTACATCGACCTTGGACATAAGCGGTCCGTCCACTCGGTCTGTAGCCGGCAGAAATGGTTCCAGCTGAGCCCGCTGTTTTGGGACGGACGGGAGAAGCCGCTTGAGTGTTCGGATCGGGCGGCGTGGAATGCGAAGTTGTAGAGCGTGCTGTCAGGAGTCGCCTAGGCTGTAATACGAGATGTGGCAAGCATCCCTCATGTTGTGCCCTCTCCCATGAGTTGCTCCCCTGTGCAGATTTGCCTCCCGGCCCTGTCAAGGTCTTTGCCTCACATCTCCCGTGAGCCACAAGCCGAGGAGCGGTGCCAAGCTCGCAACACGCAAAAGAGCTCTCTCGGTTCCCATTTCAGCACTGCCGTCACCCTCGGGGGAACGAGGAGCCGAGGGGAGCCGGTCCTGCGGATGAGCGGTCTGGGCAAGTGTTTCGCCATTTGAATACGTCCCTTGTCCATGGCAAGCAGCGGGAGTTGCAACGCCGCCCGGGATACTGTTCGGGTCAGGAGCCCCACGGTCCACGGAGATGTGTGGAGTCAGAGAGAAGTCTGAACTTCACCCCCCTCCCCCCTGTCTCTCTGTCCACCCCTCCCCCGTCCCTCCGATCCACCCCCATCCACCTGCCGCATTGCGACAGAAGCCGTTACCTCACCCGATGTCGGCAATACCCACCCTAAGCCGTTTCTGGCTGTCTCTTTTACACCCACGGCACGGCGGCAGTCCAATGTCAACCCCAAGAAGGGTACCACATGAGAGTGACACCCATCTTCGACCCAAGCCGGCACGAGGACGACCGAACAGCAAACACACTTCAAAGCCGAGGAGAGGGAGAGAGAGAGAAACGAACCGCCGCCATGAAGTTCGTCAGCACATTCACGGGCTATGTCCGCATGCTCCTGGCCGCCAACCCGCCCAAGGGGGACCTGTGCATGCTCGCGACGGCCATCATCTGCTCCATCGCCTCGGGCGTCCCGTTCCCGCTCATCGGTATCTTTTTTGGCCAGCTGCTCAACGACTTCAACGAGGTATCATGCGTCGAAGAAGCCTCCACCTCGGGCTCCGACGCGTCGGGCTACCAGTCCGGCGTTAACGACAAGATCCTCATGATCGTCTACCTCGCTGTGGCGCAGTTCGTCACCATCTACGCCCACCTCACCTGCTGGAGCCTGTACGGCTCGCGTCTGGCCCAGCGCCTGCGCGAGCGGTACCTGGAGAACCTCCTGCGGCAGGAACCGTCGTACTTTGATGGGTTGCCTGCCGGCGAGGTCGCGTCACGGCTGAGCGCGGATATCCAGACCATCCGCTCGGGCACGTCCGAGAAGGTTGGGATCTGTCTGTCGAGCGTGTCGTTTTTTGTTACGGCGTATATTGTCGCGTTCATCATGAACGCTGAGCTGGCAGCGATGCTAATTTCGTTGGTCCCGGCGTACTTCCTCATGTCGTTTGTGGGGAGCCACTACATTGAGAAGTACTCGGGTCTGGTGGCTGATCATGCGGCCGCCGCGGCTTCGATCGCGTCTGAGGCGCTGTCCAACGTCGTGGTTGTCCAGGCGTTTGGGGCGAGCTCGCGGCTCGAGGGCAAGTTTTCCGAGGCGCTGTCGGCGTCCAAGCGCGAGGGTCTAAAGAAAGCCACCGCGGTGGGCATCCAGTCTGGTGTGCTATACTTTGTGGCGTACTCGGCGAATGGTCTCGCGTTCTGGCAGGGGAGTCGTCGAATCGCGGAGGCGGCGGGCAAGGAGTCAGGGGGCACCACTGTTGGTGCGACGTTTACCGTCATCTTTATCCTGATCGAGGGTGAGTCCAGTCTAATGCCCCCTTCAATGCCCCTTTTCTTTGCGGTCACTAACGCGTCCTTGTCAACAGCCACCCTCCTTCTCAGCCAAGTCGCCCCGTTCACACACCTCTTCATCGCCGCCGTCGCCTCCTTCCGTAAGCTCCGCGCGGAGATGGACCGCAAGTCGTTGATTGACGGCACTGCAACCTCGGGTATCTCCCTCTCGCCACCCCGGGACGGCGCCGGACTCGGCTTCCAACTAGAAGGCGTCTCCTTCGCATACCCCTCCCGACCCGAGGTTATCGTCCTTGACAAAGTCGACATTAACATCCCAGCGTCCAAGCACACCGCCATCGTGGGCCTCTCAGGTAGCGGCAAATCGACCATCGCCGGCCTTGTGACACGCCTCTATGACCCTACCGGCGGACGTGTCCTATTCGCAGGCCACGACCTCCATGACGCCAACGTTCGCGAGCTGCGCAGTCTGGTCAGCCTGGTCCAGCAGGAGCCGTCGCTGCTCGACCGCTCCCTGCTCGAGAATATCGCCCACGGCCTGATCAACTCCACCAACCCCGCCCATGCCCACCTCAAAGCAACACTCCTCGGCCCCGGGCTTGCCGACGCCGTCGCCAAAGTCCGCTCCGGCGTGGACCTCGCCATCGCCGCCGCTGAGCAAAGCCCCGAAGTAGTCGAGATCGCGAGCCTCGTCCAAAAAGCCGCCGAGCTCGCCGACGCGCACGGCTTCATCTCCCGCCTGCACCACGGCTACGGAACCGTCGTGGGCTCAGCCGGGCGGCTGATCAGCGGCGGGCAGAAGCAGCGTGTGGCGCTGGCGCGGGCGCTGGTCAAGGACCCGGCGGTGCTGGTGCTGGACGAGGCGACGGCGGCGCTGGACTCGCGCAGCGAGGAGCGCATCCAGAGGGCGATTGGGAACATTTCGGCTGGGAGGACCATGTTGACGATTGCGCATCGGTTGTCGACGATTACGGGCGCGGATAATATTATTGTGATGCATAAAGGGGTGGTGGTGGAGGAGGGGGACCATGCGGCGTTGATGGCGAGGGATGGGACATATGCGGAGATGGTTAGGTTGCAGACCATGGGGCGAGGGGATGGAGCGAAGGGGAAGGGGGTGGAGGCAAAGGGCCAGACTGTTTCCGCTGGTGAAAAAGAGGAGGCCGAGGAGGAGATGGACATTGCCAGCAGTAGCATGGCATCACTGCACAGCGACCCTGAAAAGGGGGAATCCGAGGAGAAGAAAACCAGGACATCAGAGTCTGGAGACGAACAGACCCCCGCCACACCCTCCGCCGGCGAAGGAGACGAAGCGGAACCCGAGACACCGTCCAAGTCCCTGTGGGCGCTGCTCAAGGGTTACGCGCCGGCCGTCCGCCCCCACCTCCTCGTCATCGCGCTCGCCCTCATCGGCTCCATCATCGTCGGTGGCGCCTTCTCGGGCGAGGCTGTCATCTTTGGCAACACGGTCGAGAGCCTCAATGTGTGCCGCAGCGCCGACAGCATCCGGTCGAGCGGCAACCTCTTTGGGCTGATGTTCTTCGTCCTCGCCATCATCGAGCTGTTCGCCAACACCGTCAGCTGGACTGGGTTTGGCTGGGTGACAGAGCGTATCGTCTACTCGGTTCGAGTCTTGTCGTTCCGCGCGCTGTTTGAGCAGGACATGCAGTGGCACCAGTCTGCCGGGCGCACACCTGCGGTGCTGTTGTCTTACATCACACGCGATGGCAACGCCCTGGCCGGCCTCAGCGGTTCCGTCATCGGCACGCTGCTCTCCATCACAGCCAACCTCATTGCGGCCATCGTCCTGACGCACATCATCGCGTGGCGCATCGCCCTTGTCTGCCTCGCCCTGGTGCCCCTGCTTCTCGGCGCCGGCCTGCTCGAGCTGCACGTGCTGGGCCGCTTCGAGGAGCGCCACGAGAGCGCGTGGGCGCGGTCGGTCGACATCGGCACCGAGGCCGTCGCGTCTATCCGCACCGTCGCGGCCCTCTCGCTAGAGGAGGAGACCCTGGCGGCGTACCGGCGGTCGCTGAACGGGCCCCGCCGCGAAACGGTGCGCGTGACGGCCGCAGCGAGTCTGTGCCAGGCGGCGACGTACTTCCTGGGGAACTGCGTGAATGCGTTGGCGTACTGGTGGGGCGCGAAGCAGATCATTGCCGGCAACGTCACAACGGCCCAGTTCCTCATCGTCGTGTTCTCCCTGTTGGTGAGCGCCCTGCTCTGGAGTCAGATGTTTGCCCTAGCCCCTGAGCTGTCGAGCGCCCGCGCCGCCATGGCCCGCATCTTGGGTCTGATCGAGATCGGATCGGATGGCATGCAGGGCCATCCGCCTGCCCCTGGATCTTCGGTTGGCGCTTCTGCTATTACGTCCAAGTCGGACCCTGCCTCTGAAGAAAAGTCCCTCGACCGCGTCGGCGAGAAAGGCTCTGCCCCCGCCAGCGTGCAGTTCCGCGACGTCCACTTCTCCTACCCGGCCCGGCCCGACTCCCCCGTGCTGCGCGGGCTGACCATTGACATCCGCCCGGGCAGCTTCTGCGCCCTCGTTGGTCCCAGCGGAGCGGGCAAGTCCACCATCATCTCGCTGGTCGAGCGCCTCTACACCCCCCAGTCCGGCGCGGTACTGATCGACGGCGCCGACGTGACACGCACGCGCGACACCGCGTTCCGAGATGCTGTGGCCCTCGTCCCGCAGGAGAGCATGCTCTTCGAGGGCAGCATCGCGTTCAACGTCGGCCTTGGGGCGCCCCCAGGAAGGGAGGCCACCCGAGAGGAAATCATCGAGGCGTGCAAGCTGGCCAACATCCACGATGTCATCGAGGGCCTGCCAGAGGGGTATGAGACGCTGTGCGGGCCCAACGGAGCACGATTCTCGGGCGGACAGAAGCAGCGGCTGTCCATTGCGCGCGCGTTGGTGCGCAAGCCGCGGTTGTTGATCCTCGACGAGCCGACCAGCGCGCTTGATGCCGAGTCCGAGAAGTTGTTGCAGGAGGGGCTGGACAGGGCGGCTGCCGGTATCACGGTAATTGCCATTGCTCACCGGCTACGCACGATTCGCAAGGCGGACTGCATATTTTGGATCGAGGACGGTCAGTGTGTCGACTCGGGCACGCACGAGGAGTTGCTGGAGGAGTCGGCTGGGTACAGGGCGAATGTGATGCATCAGACAGTGGCTGAGTGAGCATCGAGTTTTGTTTTGGCATGGAGTTTTGGACAATGAATTTCGGGGGTAGGAGCCTGGGCGGGACTAGTGCAATCCAGGCACAGCAGTCGCCTGCCGTTTCTGGAAAATAATGAGTGTAAATGAATGTCGAGCATCACCCATTCACTTCTTGAACATCCCCAGAACTTCCCCCAGGACCATCCGATGATGCAGGAGTGTTAGAGGCATCTGAGAGTCCGAAAAGGCGGTAAGTATATATTATACGGCTGCTTAGGAATAATCCCGCAGTCGTTAGATTTTTCTCTCAGTATCGAACAAGTTTCCTGTCGCAGCTTCACCTCTCCCGCAACTCGTTCCGACACCTCCAGCATCCCGACAGCCCCCGAACCCCCCCTCCCCACACCCTCAGCGAACACCTGTGGGACCATGGCGGAGACCCCAAACCCGCAGAACGGCTCTGTGGAGCCCCAGGGCTCGGCCTCAGGAGACGTCTCGGTCAAGACGGCTGACGCACCGAACACTGCGTATCTCGGCCAGCGTGACGAGTCCATCAGGGCCCATGACCGCTTCCTGTGGTTGACGCTCCTCGCCAGCGCCGCCGTGATCGAGTACGGTCTCGACCATGCCCTCGGTGCGTTTCAGGCCATGGTGGGCTTCCTCAAGATCTTTGGCTACGAGGACCCGCGGGTGCCTGCCGGTTGGGTGCGTGATTCGATCTCCGTGGCGTGCGAGATAGAGGAAGTGATTGCTGACGTTGATGAACTTGTTATAGAACATCGCCGCTGGTCCCCAGCAGATCATTGCTTCTTTTATGGTTCTCGGTGCTTTCATCGCTTGCTTTACCACCGGGCCGATGAGCTCCTACTTTTCGAGGCGGTGGTCCATCCTCATCGGCGTTGTTCTGATCGTCATCTTGGTCACGATCATGTGCCGGCCCTCGGCTGGGGCTCCGTGGTTGGCAACTCTCTCGATCGCGGCTGGGGCTACACGCCCAATGGCGACCATTCCAACCAGATCTGCGGCATCGAGGCGGTCCTTGCAGACGGCACCCTTGTGAGGACTGGCATGGGCGCCGTCAACGAGTCCCTGTGGCCTCTCTTCCGCGGCGGCTACGGACCGACCTACGACTCCATGTTCTCGCAGTCCAACTTTGGCATTGTCACCAAGATGACGCTTTGGTCGTCCCCTGCCCCGCTCGGGTTCATGTCGTGCCACATCGCGGTGCCCAAGGAGACGGACCTGGTGCCGATGGTCGACATCTTCCGCGAGCTTCTCAAGCACGACGTCATCCAGAACCACCCCGTCATTGGCAACATCCTCCGCGAGCTCGGCAAGCGTGGCACGAAGTCAAAGTGGTACGACGGCAAGGGGGCGATCCCGACTGGCGCCTTGAGGAGCTAGCCAAAGAGCACAATCTTAGCTGGTGGGATGCCAACTTTGGCCTGTACGGCCCCCACGAGATTATCGAGGTCAACTACAAACGCTGCCAGGAGGCGTTCAAGGCGATCCCTGGCGCGCGGTTGCGCGGGAACACCTACTACCCTGACGCCTCCAAGGGCGAGCAGTACCTCGACGCGGTGACGGTGCCGTACGACGACAGCTGGATGCAGACCGGCGTGCCTTCCATGGCGCCCATCGTGTCGATCCAATACCGTGGTGTCGATGGCGGGCACATTTCCTTCTCTCCCATTGTTCCCGCCGACGGCCAGTCCGCGCTGGACTGGTACTATGAGGCTAAGAAGACCTGCGCCGTCTTTGGCTTCGACTTCGTGGCTGGCCTGCACCTGTACCAGCGCCACCTCGCCCATCTCATCATGATCTACTTTGATCGGACAGACCAGGAGGACAAGACTGCGGCGAACGCGTTGTTTATTGAATTGGTGAAGCGGGCGCGGGCGAACGGCTACGGCGAGTACCGCGCGCACATCGACCACATGGACCTGGTCGCTGGCGTGTACGACTTTGGCAAGGATCAGGAGGGCTCGAACGGCGTGCCGGCGCTGATGCGGCTAAACCAGAGGATCAAGGACGAGCTGGACCCCAACGGTATTCTGTTGCCGGGCAAGCAGGGCATCTGGCCCCAGAAGTACAGGGGTGAGGGTGCCAAGAAAAGGTGAAGGCGAAGGCGTTTTTGTATAATATACCCACTTGAGACTAGCCCCGCCTGACCAGGTCACGTCCCGCGAATCGGTGTTTCGTCAACAAAAGATTGCAATCAATGCGGTGGATGTTACGCGGCACCAGAAGGCTCAACAGTTGTGATCGCGCATACATTCAGCACAAACATGGAAATAAAAAGGGAGAAAAACAGGAAGAGGAACGGTCAAACAAAGAGTAAGAAACAGGAAATAGGAAGAGAAACAGGAAGGGAAACAGGGAGAGGAATTAGTATAGAATAAGGAGAGAATCAGGAAGGAAGTAAGGAACTGAAAATAAAGAAAGGAAAGAGAGAAGGAAAGAGAAACGGAAAGAGAAACGGGAAGAGAAACGGGAAGGGAAAAGAGGGGGAGAGAGAGGGGGAAGAGAAAGGGGAAGAGAAAGGGGAAGCAAAAAGAGGAAGAGAGAGAGAGGAGGAACAACGAATAACTACCAAACTTCGGAAGCAGCAAAGGATAGGCGTTCATAGGTTCGCTGTGACTAGGGGGTTGTCGATAGGGTCGTCGACGGGGTCATCGACGGGGTCGTTGGCCAAGTGATGTTCAGGGGTTCCTACCTTAGTTCTAACACTTCCCATTCCATCAACATCAAGCCCAACGCGGCCGAGAACTCCGTCCCGAGTAATCGCCTAGGGGTTCGCTCCTTCCTCCCAACCGGCGTCATGCCCCAACGTCATGCCCCAACAAGCAACAGCATTGCCCCTTCCCTCGACGGAAATGAGGGCAAAAGTTTGGGTCTGCCGCACAAAACTCTAAGGACGCATCAATTTTGTGATCTGACTGCCAATATCCATGCCGACACCGTCATCGCCATCACGCACAAAACTTTATGGACACATCAATTTTTTGATCTGGTTGCCAATAGCCACGCCGACACCGCCGTCGCCATCACCATGGCGCCCACACGCCCAGCCATTCGAGTCCCACCGCGGAGCGAAATCTCGGATTCAGACAAGACCGACAACTCCGCAACGCTGTGGTACTTCAGAGAGATCCGAGACTCTGAGGATGAGTTATCGACCATGAGCTCTTCCGCTGTGACCTCTGCCGCCGGGACAATCATCGTCGCCCTCGACAGCACCAACGGGGGTACCGACACTGCAGGTAAGTACTTGTTACGTTTGCCGTGGTGATTCCTGCTTAACTAACTGGTAGATCAACCCGAAGCAGTTGGTCCCGAATCCATTCCTGGCCCGTACTCCGTCTGGTCGATTGAGCACCCGAAGAACGACGCGGGGACAATCACTGGTGCGCTGGACCGTGACAACTGGGGTGGAATCACTGCAGGTGTGCCTTGTCTGCTGTTCATGGTATTGATCCTTCTTTAGCTGACAAATCAGATCAACCGAAGAGCCCATGATCCCGAATCCGCCTCTGGCCTACCCACCGATGACGAAGGCCCAAAGGGGAACGTTCTGGTCTGCCTTCTAACTAAACTTTAGGCTCTGGCTTTTGACACGGAGACAGGGGCTGCCCCATACTCTGTTGGGGTGGTTACAAAGGCGCTTACCCCCTGACCCGACGGGCGACTTCGCCCACACCATCTCCGGAACCCAAGCGCCGCCGGGTCGAGCGCCGCACATCTACCAACGATTCTGCAAATGACACCGACGAGCTGGACACTGATCCTGACGCTGACGCCGGCACCGGCTTCGACCCTGACGACATTGAGATGGTCACAGTGGACGAGGACATCCCAGGGAACCACTCCAGCGATGACTCCGACGAGTATGGCCCATCTGCTTCCGACCCCGAGCTCCCCTCTGACGACGACGGCGCTCTGACCGAAAGTGACCTCTCTTACGCCAACGACGATGACGAATACGACGGGTTCGATGTCTTTCGCGATGATGACCTGGAAGAGATCGAGACCGAAGTGGATGGGAAGCACCCAGGGCGCAGGCACACGGAGGGAGACAGACAGACGGAGGATCATCCACAATTGAAGCAATTCCCAACACCACACACACATCGTTTTGTACCCATTTTCGAGTGCCTTTCAGTGCCCCTATACAGCCGCTGTAGTGGTTCGATTCCGCTGTTCCAACACCAGGCAACGCTTTGGGACCGTGGGTCTGTACGCTACATTGGAACCACCATGGCGTGTTAAACATGTTGGATATTGATATGGGAACCTTTACGGTAGAGGAGGGCTTGTGTAACTACTAATCTTAAAACTGTAATCTAATATCTGGTTGTCCTGATCACGTTGTGCGTCATAGATTCTTAAACAACTAAGAGGAGAGAGAGAAGAACGAGACGGGCAAAAAAAGACCCAGAAACCAATTAACTAAGTAACTAGTTAGTTAAGTTAACAAGTTAATAATTGTAACGAATATCCAACCTAAGTGTTCTGAAGCAAACTGGATGAAACGGGAAACACCAGCGACGGAAACAGACGCGTCGCGAAAAAAGCAACGAGAAGGGGAAAACCAAAGAACAGCAACTCAAGCAGAAACCGAGCAGAGTTTTCACTCTTTTTGGAACATATCATGATCCAAGACCGCAACCCCGTCCTCCCCAACGACCAATCCACCCACAACCTCCGCCAACTCGCTCAACACCCCATCCACCAACTGCCCATCCTCCGCCGCACCTACCACACCAACATGCATAACCCCCCCCTTCACAAACGACACCAACTTCATCGGCCTGGCCGCATCCCCATGGGGATTCGCAATCCCCACCTTAACCTCACCGCCCGCAAACGGCATGCTCTCAAACTCCTCCCAGTCCTGGTGATGCACCACCGAGTCAACAAACCCCTCGCGCCCGCCGGCACCGAACCCGCCCACAAAATCGTGCGCCAGTGACTCGGCCGCCTGCTGCTGCACCGCAGCCAGCAGGTCGCGCGCCGTCCACTGTCGCTCAAAGCGAACGCGCACGGGAGTAAACTGGTAGCATGGGCCCATGACGACTGCGGTGTCGCCGCTGTCGGTGGCCACGCGGCCGGAGGTGATGCCGCCAAAGAGGACGTCAGGGGTGCGCAAGCGGCGCGCGAGGATGACGGCCCAGCCTGCGGTGAGGAGGGTTGCGGTGGTGATGCCCACCGGAGGGGGATGGCACGGTGTGGGAAGCGCGGCGGTGCGGAAGATAGCCTTTTCGGAAGTGGAAACCTGTTCTTGCGAGGTCTGACCAGGAAGGATGGACACGGCGGAGCCGGAGAGGAGGGTGCTCCAGTACGAGACGGCTGCGCTCCGGGCAGGCCTGTCGGCGAGGGTGTGCGAGAGGTAGCTGGAAAAGGGGGCAGACGGTGCGATAGCGCTCCCGGTGTAGAGGGCCTCCAGGTCACGGAGGACCAGCGGGAGCGAGACACCGTCATACTGGGCGTGGGAGAAGCCGAGGACCAGGCACTCTCCTTTATTGTCCTTGCCCTGGAGGAGGAAGATGTGGAAGAACGGCGCGCCTAGGCGGAAGCCGTCTGAGTCGACGTGCGCCAAGGAAAGAGTCTGGGCGGACTGCTCGAGGTTATCTGTGTCGGCTTGCCGAATGATGACGGGGATGTCTAGATCTTTAACAACGACCTGGAAGAAGGTCGAGTCGTGGTCCACAAAAACCGTCCGTAGAATGTCGTGGGCTTGAACAATCCCCTGGCAGGCCTGGGCCAGTCGCGCGCTGTCGAACCCGCTGTCGGCGTACAGCATGGTGTACTGGATCGACGTCCGCGGCGGGTGGATGGTGGCCTTGATGTCGAGGGCCTGCGAATCGGTTACCGGATACACATCTTGGATCGTCCAGCCAGGATTCGCAAGCTTGGGGCGAACATTGTCAGCCACAAACTGCGGCTGGTCCACCGCGCCCAACAACGAAAGCGGCTGGTAAGAAGTCGTGGGAGCCGCGGCCTTCTCCTCGGCTGGAACCTTGAACTGGTCGACCTTGAGCACCTTGGCCGCGTCGCCCAGACGCATGTGGCGGAAAATGTCGGCGACGGTCAGGCCGTGGCCCTGAGCGCGGAGACGTGACACCAGCTTCATGGCCAACACTGAGTCGCCGCCAAGGCGGAAGAAGTTGTCGTCGGTGTCAATCTCATGGGCTTCAAGACCGAGAATGCCTGCCCAGGACGACCGCAGGATGTCCTCAGCAGTAGTAGTGGCAGCTGAGGTGGTAGTGGCCAAGCTTGCTGCCCATGCCTTGCGAAAGCCGTCGCAGAGCTGGCTGAGGATGTCTCCAGGGAGTTGGGCGGCAAGCTGCTGGAGGAGACCACGATCAACCTCATCCCCTTTGGTGGGCAGTTTATCAACGACGACGTAGGCAGACGGCACCAGGTGCGACGCCAGAGAGTTCTGGACGAACTTGTCGAGTCGTTTGAGTGCCGCTGCGAGATCAGCTGGGATGGCAGCGCACACCGTTGCCGCTGAACCCGCCTTTTTGTCAGGAGGCGGGATGGTGTATGCTTGCTGCAGGACTTGAATGGTGGAATCTTTGGGACCCCCCAAATTTTCCAAGAACACCACAAGCCCTGTCTCTCGAGAGCCGGTAGAAGTGGCGACCGTGCGAACCGATGGAGGAAGATACGCCTCGAAGTGCGACTCGAGCTCGGCCACATCGCCGGAACGCCTCTGGCCGGAGGAGCTTTCGCCCTTGCGGCCCAGGAAGACCAAGCTTCCGTCATGCTGCAGAGTAACAATGTCGCCCGTCGGCTGCGTCTTCCCCGCGCGTCCGGCATGTCCCTGGGTCCCGGCCAAAAGCCAAGCAGGAGACTCAACCACCCCGTCTCCCGCGAGAAAAGCCCCCTCAAGCCACAGCTCGCCGGGACACCCGATGGGCGCCAACACGGCAGAGTTATCCAAACCGCAGACCCAAGGCACCGCGGCCTGAGGGTTGAAGACAGAGCCCGGCTTGACGCTCTTCGCCGCTTGAAGCCGCCCCGACGACGCGTCCAAGCTCAGGGGTGGCTCCCTATTCCAGCTCCAGATGTGGCCCAGCTCCGTGGCACCAACACATGGCACCTCACCAACCGCCCTGCCCAGATCCCTCCCGAGCTCAAGACACACCATCTCCAACTGCGCCAGCACCCTCCCCATCTTCTCAACCCCCACCAGCGAGCTATCAAAGCTCGCACAAACCCTCAACCCGCCCTTCTCAATCCCGCACGCCAACATCAGCGGGTAAGGGTTAAAATGCACCGCCTCCTTGACCACATCCCCAATCTCGAACCCCATCTCCGCTCCCACGCCGTACTCGGGCGCGGGCTGAATCACTAACCCCGCCGGCGCTTCGCACGCGTACTGCGCGTCCCTGCTGACCCGCCTGATATTCTGCATGCCCATGTGCTGGAAAGGCGCGCGACCCAGCACGCCCCGCTGGATCGCCGCCAGGTAATCGGCCACCGTGGCCGCGCGGTCGACGCGCACGCGGATGGGGACGGTGGCGATCAGCGGGCCGACGACGGACGCGACACCGCGGAGGGGGATGTCGCGCCCCGTGAGCGTCTCGCCGAACACGACGTCGGGGTTTTGGGAGTGGTTCGAGGAGACGAGTGCCCAGGCGCCGCGAACGAGGGTGGCGAGGGTGAAGGGGAGGTTTGGCGTGGAGGCCGGGAGGGGGATGTAGTGCGTGAGCATGGCGGACGGGGTGGGGAGAAAGTCGCGGGAAGGGACGCGCGGGAACTGCGGGCCGGTGGCGCCGCAGAGCTCGGTTTCCCAGAAGGCGCGCATGGTGGCGGGGTCGGTGGAGGTGACGTGCTGGACAAAGTCGGCCATGGTGGTGGACGGGGGAGGGGTGGGCTGGCCCGGGTTGAGGAGGGAGTCGCGGACTTGGGCGAGGACGAGCGGCTCGGACCAGCCGTCGTACACGGCGTGGTGGAGGGTCCAGACCATGTAGCGCTTCTCGGGAGTTGACGGGGGCTTGATGATGGCGTACCGGGCCAGGCTCCGGCCGAGGCTCATCCGGTCGTTTCGGTCGGCTTCGAGGTACGCGGCCAGCTCAGACTTTGCGTGGCGCCATTGAATGCCACCCTTGAGCACGGCCTGACCGAGACTGGCGTGGTCGCCGAGCTGGACGAGGCGAGAGCGTAGAATGGGGGTGACAGCGACGACTTGGTCCCAGGCTGACCTCCACGCGTCGAGGCCGATGTGGGACGGAATGAGGGCGACGCGCTGGGCAATGTACGCCTCGGTCGATTTGATGGAGAAGGTGAAAAGCGACTCTTGGGTGGGTGTGCACGGATAGATGTCCTCGATGGCTGAGGGGTCGGTGCCGCAGATCTGGCTTGTCTGAAGAATGGCGCTTTTGACGGGCTGTGTGATGAGGGAGAACGGTTGCCGTTGCTCTTCAGGAACGGCTTGAGAGTCAGATAGATCGACCACAACTGCTGCCATCGCCGCGAGAGTGGGATGGCCAAAGGTGCTGAGGACGCTCAAGTCGAGACCTTGGTCTCTGCAGACGGTCGACAGCCGCATTGCCGCTAGGGAGTCACCGCCGAGAGCAAAGAAGTTGTCGTGGAGTCGGATGGCCGCAGCGTCCACGGTCAACGTTGCGGCCCAGACTTGCCGCAAACGCTCTTCCATGTCGTTTAGCAGTCGGTCAACAACTTCGACCTCTGTCGTTGGCGCTGCCTGTTCAGCGGCCGTCAACCGCCGTAGATCAGCGGTGGCTCCGAATTGCCTGAGCCGCTTCCGGTCTGTCTTGCCCGAGACCAAGGTCGGGATCCGGCCGACGGGGATGTAAGCGGTGGGCACCATGTACCGCGGCAGCACTTCACCAATCTCGGCATCCGCCTTGGTCAGGACTTTGCGCAATTCATTGCTTAGCTGTGCGGACTCGAGCTCGGCGTCCTGTCCATGAGTTGACTGTGGTGCAACGAAAACCACTAGGGTGGGCTGGCTCTTGGCTGAACCACCTGGGACAATCACCTCAGCGATGACGGTGGTGCCCGCCGGCAACCTGGCTTGAAGTTGGCTCTCAATCTCGCCGAGCTCGACGCGCTGCCCGCGGAGCTTGACTTGGGTGTCTTTGCGGCCGACAAAGACAATTTCCCCCGAGCCATCGGGGTCGTACCGCCCGAGATCGCCCGTCTTGTAGAGACATCCCTTGCGGCCGGCAAAGGTTCCATGGCCAGCAGTGAGCCAGCAAGGGTCCTCGATAAAGGCTGCTGCCGTCTTGTCCGGATCGTTGAGGTACCCCTGCCCGACGATGGGCCCGTCGACCAGCAACTCGCCCACAGCGCCGAGGGGCATAAGCACCTCGTGGTTGTCGGGATCGACGATCCACATGGCCGCGCCGTTTCCAGGACCAATGGAGATGTAGTCCCTCCCCTTGGCGGCGCTGCTGTTGACCGTGCACCCGATGGTGCACTCACACGGCCCGTAGCCGATGATGATGCGCGTCTGTTGTCCCCATCGGTTGACGTCGCTGGCCGCCGCGGCCTCGCCTCCAAGCCCGAGGCCGCTGAGCGAGGCGATGACGTCGTGGTCCAGGATGCGGGCCATGGAAGGGGTGATTCCAGCGTAGTTGACGCGCATGTCCCGCATGACCTGGTTGATGTCGTTGAGCCGGTCCTCGTCCGATGGGATACAGAGACAACCGCCGTTGGCCAGCGTCAGCAGCATGCTGTCGATGCTGACGTCGAAGGCGTAGGAAGCAAAGTCGAGCACCCGCGAGTTCTCCGTGTATCCCACCGCCTGGGCACGGGGGAACGCGCTGCTTGAGTAGGTGCGGTGGGAGATCTTGACACCCTTGGGTGTGCCCGTGCTGCCGGAGGTGAAGATGATGTACATTAGCGTGTCGGGGGATACTGGGGTTAAGGCGGGCAGCGTGGTTGGCGTGTTTGGCAGAGCGGCGAAGGCTTCTTGCTCCACTGTGACCAACTTCCCGTCTGGCAAGATAGAGGTCGACAGGTCGTGCTGCTTTCGCGAAGTGACCATGGCTTTGGCCCCCACCTGGACGGCCATGTTCTGGAGACGAACGAGCGGGAGTGTTGGGTCCATGAGAACCATGGTCGCCCCAGCCTTCATGACGGCCAGGACGGCAACGACGGTCCACCGTGACTTTTCAAAGCACACGGGAACGAAGTCGTGCGGCTGGACACCGAGTTGAGTCTGGAGCAAATGGGCCATGTACGTCGAGTACTGGTCGATCTGGCCGTAGGTTAGGTTGCCGTCCCAAGAAGCAATGGCCTCCTTGTCGGGTCGCTGGCGGGCACCTTTGGAAATGATATCGTGCATGCAGCAGTCGTAAGTCGTGGGCCGAACATGGTTCCATCCCCAGATCTGCTCCAGGTCGTGCCTGGTGGGCCCGAGGAGGCTCTGGATCGTTGCCCTTGGATTGGACAAGCACAGCTTGACTGAGTCGGAAAGGTTTTCGACATGGCGTGTCACTGTGAATGGGAGCATGTCCTCGCTGTGCCATACTGGCCGAGCCTGGAGAGAGCCGCCGTCGACGCGGGCTTCAATGTGAAGTAGGGGCTAAAGCTCTGTTAGTGTGTACTGTTTCATCAACATGTCAAATGATCGACTCACTCCATCCCTGTTGACCCCGTCTGGTGTCTTGGTCAAGGAGCCAGTGCTCAACAAAAGTGAGACTGGCCTTGGTTGAGAGGCATCAGCCTTTGGCAGGGCAGATGTAATGTGTTGAGAGATGGCGGCAGATGCTTGCTCGACCATGGTTTGGAGGTCGGGCACAACCGAGGCGACATCCAAGCTCACCGAGCTCACCGGCTCGCCACTCGCTCCGTCCTCGCCGCTGCAGAAAGCCCACTCAAAGTTGAACTGGGTGTTGTCCTGGGAGCGGAGGAGGACCAGCAGCCATGATACGAGCAGTGTGTCCTCGGTTATGGCTGCGAGTGTCGACGTGGATGCTAGCTCGGCGGTAGTCGGGACCACGGCGACCTTCTCGGCCCCCGACTGCTCGTCATCTTGGGTATCCGAGCTCGGGATCGAGTCCTTTCGGGCCGGGATATGGTGGGCGTGACGCCGCCGGCGGAGGGCGGACCGCACGTTGCGCAGGAGGTTCTTCATTTCAGTGTGGATGTGGAGGGAGCGGCCAGCAGCAGCCAGATCTCACGGCGGTGTTGCATTGATCAAAGACAGCAGCGGGACGCACGTGGGAATCTACGACAGAGTATGTGTATGTCCCGTCATACCCACCACGGCCGCCACTGCGGTGGAGCGCGGAGCGCGGACCTGTCCGTCCTGGCCCCTTCTGGACGCCCTCCGGCATGGCCTGGAGCAGCGGACAACCCTCCAGCTCGCGGGAGCAGTAAACTGCACGTTGCTCGCTGAAACTGCAAACGCAGGAAATGCGATGTAACCGAGACCGGCCATCGCGAGCATGCAGAGCGTTGAGCTCCACGGCAGAGGGAGGAGGACTGCGAGCGGAGCATGGAACGTCTCGGGGAGCGAGGGGGCAGGGGATGGAGTCGAGATGGGGCGTCGACGGATCAGATAACGGCACACGCCATGCCCCGGAGCCACTAAGGGTGGACAAGTACACAGTAATCTCTTCACGGTGCTCGACATCTGGGCGGGTCTCTGGCTCCGCTGCATGGCAACCACACCACCACCCCCCTTGTCGACCATGGTTCTCCCTGCCACACCTCACGCCGTGCAACACGCCCATCAGGGTGCCCTCCGGGTACTCGGGATACGACTGAATCTTGCACCCTCGACCGAACCCCTCCTTCTCTTTTGTTCTTCCGCGGCAAAACACGGAAAGTCGGATGTGAGCAAGGGTGGGCCGGCAGCAAACCATTTCTCATGACACATCGGCTCCGCCCCTGGCTTCCTCGGCTGGGGCTCTCAACAAGACCCCTGTCCGGCATTTCGGCCACATAATCTTATCAATCAGATCAGCTCATGTGTGGGGGCTCGGCGCATTCTTCAGTCAGACGGGGGGAGCAGAGTCTTGCCCCGGCCCCTCCTCGCCTTGGCCTTGGCCCCTCGCCGCCGTTTGCCTCAGCCTCTTGGGCCATCATTGTGCCGAACCAGACGAGTCCCATGCGCTGCCCTTCACACGAGCCCGATGTCGGGCCGATGCGCGAATTAAGAACGGACGTCGCTATTCCTGCTGTTCTTGTCCCAGCGGAGCTGGTTGCTTGGTTCAGCACAGTCAACGACGTCCACAGGACATGTTTCCTCCCCCGAATTCAGTCGCCCGCAGTGGTTCTCCCTGTCACCCAGCCGCCCCAGAAACCCTGAACCAACCGTCTGTCACCGACATCCCGGCCACCGCAAGCCTTGCAGTCACCCTCGACCTATCCGACCCCTCGACTATTCCAGCTAGCAACATGGGTTCCAAATTCTGGCCGAGGCGTGGCTCCCCGGGCATCCTGCATCACTTCGTGCGTTTGGCTCCCTGTCCCGCGTGTCATACGATCCTCGCCAGGGTGGATGTGGTTGACTGACATGGGCTCTCGCAGACCGAGACGCTGGTCGCATTCGAGTTCACATCCGGTAATGGCCCCAAGCCACACAGCATCCTCTTCGTCGGCGGGCTGGGCGACGGCTTAGCCACGACGTCGTATGTGGCTGATGTGGTCGCCGGTCTGGAACCCACCTCGTGGTCTCTCTTCAGTGTGAACCTCACCTCAGCCTACCAATCATGGGGCTTTGGCCACCTCGACCGCGACACGGACGAGATTGCCCAGTGCATTGAGCACATCAACGAGTACAAGCGGTCCAAGTTCGGTGCTGGCAACCGGATAGTGCTCATGGGCCACTCCACCGGCAGCCAATGTGTGCTGCACTACCTGTCGCGGCCCAACCCGCACACCAGCACACCCGCTTTCGACCGGGGGCTGGAGCATGTCAAGCGCCCTGTCCTCGACGGCGGCATCATGCAAGCACCCGTGTCAGACCGCGAGGCCGTCCAGCTCATCGTCAAGGAAGGCTTCCTCGGCAGGACGCCGGCCGAGCTGCGGGAGGTGTACAACCAGCTCGTCAGCTTGGCCAAGGAAGGGATGGCACACGGCGGGCCGTGGGACACGATGCTGCCGATAGCCCTGACCAAGCAGTTTGGGTACCCGTCCAACACGCCAGTCAGCTGCCGCCGGTTCCTCAGCCTCGTCAGCCCAGAGAGTCCACAAGCGCCAGCCGAGGACGACATGTTCAGTTCCGATCTGGGCGAGGAGCAGTTGGGCAAGACGTTTGGCATGATCCGTCAGCAGGGGCTGCTCAAGCACAAGCTGATGGTGTTGATGTCGGGTGCGGACCAATCTGTCCCTGAGTGGGTGAACAAGGAGGCAGTGTTGGCGAGGTGGAGGAAGGTGACGGATCACAACGGCGCAGCACAAATATGGGACCAGCAGAGGAGCGGGTTGATACCGAATGCGTCGCACGCCTTGAGCAATGATGACCAGGCCGAGCCGCGGGCCTTCTTGGTCAAGAGGGTACTGTCATACCTGGCCGAAGTGCTGGAGAAGACAAAATAGTTGTGGCACTTTTAATGACATGAAATGAACCAATTCTCCATGATAACCTTCGTAAAAGAGTGACGCAGTGGGGCACCAAGCGGATTCTTGAAACTCACATGGTAGCTTGGTTCTATCAAGATAGGCGTAATAGTCGGTTTAAGAGCACTTAAGCGCGGAAGTTTTTCACCTGTCCGTTGGCAAGTCAGGATCAAGAGCAAGGGGAGAAGCGTGTCAGTCAATGAAATCTGTTAGAACCAAGGCACCACCCTGGTTCTGACCGCAGGCGATTGTCCTGGACCA
>MU855676.1:0-31920 GCA_033296695.1 Staphylotrichum tortipilum
CGCCGGCCCCGCCGCCGTTACCCTCATCGAGTGCGCCTCCCCCCCCACCTCTTCCTGCGTCCAGCGCACCACCCGCGCCCCCACCGCCCCCGCCGCTGCCCACCTCGAATGCCCCTCCGCCACCGCCTCTCCCACCCATGTCGGGGGCCCCACCCCCGCCACCTCCGCCGCCGCCTCCCCCGGGACCTGGTATGGGTGGCATTCCACCCCCGCCCCCGCTGCCGCCGAACCGCGACTCGGGCTACTCCTCTGGCGTACCGGCCCCCGCTCTACCCTCTGGCGATTCTGGCCGCTCCGCCATGCTTGACAGCATCCGCGGGGCAGGCGGCATCGGCGCGCTCAAGAAGGTCGACCGGAGCCAGATCCGCGACCGCAGCGCTGCCATCGGCGGCGATGGCGGCGATACCGGGCCCCATGGGAGCGGCCTACCCCCCGCGGGCATCGCGCCTGGAGGCGCGGGAGGAGGAATGGCTGACGCTCTGGCTGCGGCGTTGCAGAAGCGCAAGGAGAAAGTTAGCCGTAGTGGTGAGTGCTCCTTTTCCCCTCGACCAACCGTGTCGTGGTGCTAACCATGTGTTTGCAGATGATGAGGATGACGATGACGACTGGTGAGGCAGCGTGCCGGAGTGGTGGCGCTCTGTCTTGTTGGCCGAGAGCTTCAGCAGGGCGAGGTTGCCAGCTTGCTCGACGCCTTCTAATGCGGAGCCGAGTCTAGAATGGAGTTTAAGGCAGCGGTGGAACTGAGGATCAAGAGACGCGAGAATGAGAGAGGGACTACGCTTTGGAGAGCTGGAGACATTTGGTGGCAGGGTTGTCGCTTGGGAAACGGCGGTGCCCCGCCCAACATCGCATGCCGCTTGTTGAGGGGCCTTATTTCTCCCCACAACAAGCAGGAGCATATCATTCTGAGTTGTAGACAGTTTATGGTGAAAAGAAGAAGGCAAAGGCCCTACTACAGGATGGCCGCAACTTCAGCGTTTCACGGCCTTGGGCACGGGGTTCCAGGAGGATAGAAAAATGACTGCTGATGCCCGAATAATTCAAGCTCATGCTATTGCACGCGGGCCAAGCAGTATGGCAGTTGACGAAGCGGACGAAGACCCAAACAAATTGCATTACCCTAGCGAACTAGCTCATTCTCCCAACGAAAAGCAAGAAGAGATAGACCCGGTGATGACGTCTCTCCCATCACGACCTGGCCCATCCCGTACAGACGACACCACCCCACACCCAGGACGAGATGTCCACCAACTGTCGGGGAACCCCGGAGCTCTGCAGGAATGCAAACCACGGTGTTTGAGAGAGAAGACAGTTTTTTGCTTTCCGTGCCCCAACAGGGAGATTCGCCGACAAGGGACTGCCGTAGAACCCCTGTCCGGGCCAGAAAGGGTGGTCCCCGCCCTGCGAGCGAGGCCCGATAACCATCCAAGTCCGCTTGTGGCGGGGGGACTTTAGATGTCATCGATGGCAATCTCCTTGCCGCCGGCGTTGCCGACGGCCTCGTCCTCGCTATCACGGTCCTCGTCGAACTCGAAGCCGCAGTCGCCGTCCTCGCCGGGGCCGAAGGTGTCGGTCTCGTTGATCTTGGCAGTGTCGGGAAGCTCGCCGTAGGCCTTCCTTTGGGGGGGTTAGTAATCCGTTGACGCTGGGCAGGGAGGGGATCATGAAGAGCGAGTGCGCCCAGGGGGGAAGAAGGACATACAGGGAGCGGGCCTCGTCGGCAGAGTACTTAAGGATAACATCGCCCTTCTCGTCTTGGTACTCGCGCAGCGACACGAGGATGATGTCGCCGTTGTTGATCCAAATCTTTTTCCGGAGCTTGCCGCGGATCAGGCCCAGACGCTTGACGCCGTCGAAGCACTATTCATGGGCTCGTTAGCCGACATTATTTCTTTGTCTTTGTTTCGGCAGCGGGTTCGATCGCTTGCGACGGATGTTGCGTACCATAGCCTCGAGTCTCCCGTTGCCCAACATCTTCAGGACCTGGGCATACTCTTGCCCGTCCTCCTTGAAGGTAAGCTCGCGCTTCTCATTGCTGTTCCCGAGTGTCAGCTATCGCGGTAGCGCGAAGGAGGCAAGGCGGCGATGGAGGGGCAGGCAACATACTCGTTCTCGTTCTTTCCCCTGCGGCGATTCTTGCCACCTTTTCCCTTGTTCTTCGGCATATTGACGGGAAGCAATCAGGCGCTTGTCCACGAGTTGAAATCGTTGGAGGCTGTAGTAATGATACCGTCGAAGGCCTGGGCTTCACGGTTGGGCGTTCGATGCTGATGTTCAGCGATGCCGATGGGGAGGTTTTGAGAAACAATGGCAGAAAGAGAGGGGCAGCAGTGGGGTTTATATGACTCTTTCGTGGGGCGCAGGGGCAGTTGGGTTTCGTTCTTAGTGGCGGGGTGGGGTTTGTGGGGCGAGAATGAGTGGGGCTTTAGCGGCAGCCTCAGGGCGGGATCCAATGGTTTTGTTTTGCCTCGTTGTTTGTTTCGTTCATCACCAAGCAGCCGCCTCCAAAGTTTGTGTGTATGTATGTATGTACCGGATATGCATGGGATTTATGCATCTTCCGTACTGACAGCCGGAGTTGAGAATTGCCACAGCCATCCGAACCTCCATTTTCTGCACCATCAGGCGGAAGGCAACCGCACCCATTTCAGGGCCACCCTGCGCAGAGAACAGCAATGTTTCGACGAACTCGGGGCCTTTGGAGGTCCCGGCTTCAACCGCAGCTGGCACAAATCGTCGCCGAGGACAGTCTCGCAGGCGCTGCTTCGAGAGGGGCGACAGCAGGGAGAACAAGTCAAAGAGTCAAGGAGTTTGCTGCCGCATCTGATATCGGCTTCCCGGGCGAGCTGCGCGTGGTTCCCGCCCAAAACTTCAAGGAGTTCGCCATCCGCATCGTCTTCTCCCCGAAACAGGTCTTCTCGGCCTACCACACGAGATACCTCACCTCGCCGGAGCACCCTCTCACCGAGCGGATCCTCTACTCCTACACGCAGCAAAAATCGAGGCCGCTCTGGTGCCAGGTTCAAGCCCCGTCGCCCGAGGGCGGCAACGCCGTGGTGCGGAAAACGAGCGAGCGGTTTGTCAGGGGCGCGCTCGTCCGGGCCCTGAAGGCCGCAGGTTACGACTCCACGGGCAAGAGCTTGGACGGGCACGGGACCGAACTTTATGGGACGATCCGGGTCGTGGTGACGCAACCCAAGGATATTCTGAAGGTAGAGTTTGACCACCTGCGTGGCTACATGACCAAACTCATCGCCTACACCGCCCCCCGTCTCAAGCGGCTTACAGACGCGGTCAAGCTCCCGTGAAAGCAACCGGATGCCCCGATCTTGCACCGGCTTTGCCAACAGGGCCAAACAACTCTGGACCCTCGAGGTGTGGGACGAGGCTGCCATCTCCAAACCACCGAAGAATGAGAACATGGCGCCAATCCCACCCTCCGGCGGAGGGCGGATATGCTGATGGGGTAAGCAATATTTGTGGTGCTATGGGACGCGCTTGAAACTGACTGTTAAAGTCGAACTCTGCCTCGTCCCGGACTGGTAGCAGCTTTGCGCTTATTGCACCACAAGGGCGCGGCCCAGCCTCTTATGAGTGCAGAAGTTATGGTGACACCTGCCTCGGATCTAGCCCGTCGTGGTTTGCTCAGGTGTCAACCCGGGTTTCAGCAGGGTACGTCTGCATAGGGCAACTGGGGATACTGGTTCCCGTAGAGGGTAACCTTGGGATGAAAGCCGGCATTCACCTCGTCCCACTGCGAATCCACAGCCCCTGGATATCGCGGCAGAATCACAACGGGCCAATGCCAACTAGTTGGACATGGAGGGGCGAGTGAATATCAACCAACACGACACTAGCGCCCATGGTGCCACTGCACCTCGCCACCAGATAAGATGTCGAAAAGCTGCAGCCGAAATCTATGCCGGGCCTCGTCCCCCCGGTGTCGCCTCATGCCTGTCCCTTTGTTTCCATCGTCTGAATATACTTGGAATGCAACCCCTGAACAGCCGGGATGATGAGGCTCTCGATCTCCACTTCGGGCTCACCTTCCGGTAAGCTCTTGGGATCGACAGGCTCCTCCTTTTCTGTGTCTGCCAACCCTCCTCCGTTCTTCCGGAACGGAACCCGGATCCAGCGGTCTGGGTTTCCGGGCGAGACGAACACCTTAATATGTTAGTCGCGTCCAGATCGGGCATGGGGTGTGAGAACGGTATGAATCGAAAGGGGGCACATACAACTTCCCACTTTCGGGTGGATCTTGAAGGAGTTAGTTAGCTCTGCTGAGCTTCTAAACGTGTAACTCGGGAGAGCGGACTTACAGGAGGTTGCCAATCACAAGATGATGCTGATAGCGATCAAGCGAGTATCTGGCCTTGTGCACGAGGATGGCGGGGTCTGTCTCGAGCTTGAACGAGACAATCATGCCCTGGGGCGACCAGCCCTCGACCAAATTCTTCAAGAACTTGGGTACCGGGTCCAAGTCAATGATTAGACTCTTGCTCCTGGGCACTGTCGGCGAGGAGTCGAAGTTGTCAAACGTCTCTTCCTCCTCATTGGCCGGGCGGCTGCTAGAGCCGTTGTTCTTCTTGAAAGCATCCACGGCGTTCGTGCTCTGAATTTTATGCTCCGACATGCGGTCCGGCTGGGCCTCTGGGTTAGCGGCACCATCTGAGGCCAGCGAGGAAGCCCGATGGGTGGACTTACTGGAACGAAAAAGTCGGAGACAGCGGCGGCCAGGTACAGTAACCCTTGAGGGCCGAGCGGCCGCATTAGTTGGGCAACGTTGCGCAGCTCATGTAGGTAGTCCGAGATGCTGACAAAGGGCAGGAGAAGGAGCATGTTCCGGTCTCGGGCATCGCGGTACTTCCGCAGGACGTGCAGCATCCTAGCCGCATCCTCGTCCCGAGCCACGACGCTGCCATTGGGGCCTTCTCTCAGGAAGTCGAGGAAGCAGTCAGTTGCATGGCTATAGTGGCGGGAGAATGGGAGAAGTGAGAATTGGCGGTGCCTGGTGGGGTCAGCTCCGTTGACGATAGTGGCATACTCAGGGGTAAAAGACAAGCGACCGGCCGTGGCTGCTTACAGGAACACCACGGCATATCCGGCTTCCAGGAAGTATTCAGCACTCGTCTTTTGGCGGGGTTGAGCCAGTCAGAACTTGAATTGCCCAGCTTATGCTACACCCTGACTCTTCCAAAATGATAGAGGACGTCACTCACAGCTCCGCGGGTACCGGCAGAGAAGTTGTCAATAAAGCGCACTGTCTGCTTCTCTGTCCAGGTCAAGCTGTCAGCAACTGAATTTGGCTGGTGTCTCTTCAATTCGGAACTTGACATGAGAAAAACAAGATCAAAACACACCAAGGGGCACTGTTGTCCCTCCCGACGTCACCAGAACTAGCCGTCTTCCGGCAGCTGCGTGATAATCGATGAACTCGCGGGCCAGAGCCACATGGTTGGCGAGGTCTTTCGGGGGCGGGTTGGCAGCGAAGTAGTGGTCCTCGGCTAGTGCGGCGAGGTTCTCTGGTGGGGTCTCGGAGGGGATGTCGGACAGCATGGTCACGGATCTGGAGTGCAGTGAGAGTCTGCGAGTGACAAAGCGATGTGAAGATGACAAGATCAGCCAAACTTGGCTGGTGATGGCCTCGGCCAGAGGGTAGTGCCATGGTGGGGTGGCTCATGCAGTTCCTTCTTTGGGGCCGAAGCTCCCCGCAGTGGGGACCTGCCCTCAGCTATCCGCACATGGAACACGACCTGCCACGAGTTCTGCGTCACTGATCCATCTCCCGGACCCACTCTTGGCGCGCCAGTGGACCTAGTGTCAGGCTGCCAAGACCCCACCCATGCAGACCAGACCAGGGCAAGCCATCTTTTGTCCTCAGCAAACATCAAACTCGCGACAGCTGCCAGATCATCACAGGAGACACTCCCACGTCCATCCTAGGCATCGCAGGCACCGGGTTCATACACAACTTTTTTCCAAGCCCAGTCGCGCCATTATACCCCCCCGAGCCCTGCCACGATGCTGGTCTCCCTCACCGTCGGCAAAGTCGACGCCGGCGTCACCGTGCTCCTCACCCCTGACAAGCGCTTGGCACGTCCACCACTGCTACTCCCGCTCCGCCGGCTCCAAAAAGGAGACACTACTAACACGACCGCCTGTTGACAGATCGAATTCCCCTCGATTCTCCTCCCGCCCGATATCTCGTCCGGATCCATTGTCGACATCAATGTCTCGCGCAACAAGAACTCCGAAGCTGCAGCTGAGCGCGCCTTTCGCGACCTCCAGGACCAGATCCTCGCTTCCTTCGGCTCCGCGGAGCCATCCGGCCCCGTTCTCCGATGCCGCAACGCGACGCAGACGAGCGTGGTGCTCGAATGGGACCCGATCCAGCTTGCCACGGCTGACCTGATTAGCCTGGCGCTGTACCGCAACGGTCAGAAGGCGGGCAACATTCCGAAGCCGCTGTCGATGCACACCACCAAGATCAGCGGCCTGGCCGTCGACACCGAGTACACCTTCCACCTGGTCCTGCGCACGACGGCGGGCACATTGTCGAGCCAGCGCGTCACGGTCCGCACGCACAAGATGACCGACCTGAGCGGCATCACCATCACGACGGGCATCCTGCCCGCCGCCGTGCGCGAGGGCCTCACGGCCGCCGTCGAACGCATTGGTGCCAAGATCGTCGACGGCGTGCGCATCGACACAACACATTTCGTCACAACCGAAGGCCGCGGCGTGCAGTGGGAGAAGGCTAACGAGCTCAATATTCCCATCGTCCGGCCGGAGTGGGTCGACGCATGCGAGCGCAACGGCCGCATCCTCGGTGTGACAAAGTTCTACCTGGATGCTGTCAGGGTCGGGCCTCCGTTTGAGGAGCGGCCCGGCACCGCTGGCACCATCGGCTCAACCACCGCGGCTCCTGCGCCAGCCCCCGCCCCCGCACCGCCGCCCCCGCAGAAGAGCCCGCCCCAGAACCAACCCAGTGCCAGCAGCTCGCCGGCATCGGAATCCAACCCCGAGGACGCGGCCAGGCAAAAGGAAGGAGGAGGAGGGGCCGAGTCGGATTCGAGCGACGATGACGAGGAACCCGAGGAGCAAAAGATACGAGCGGGCGGCCAGGACGAGCAGAAAATGCTCGCCGAGGAGCGGGATGAGAAGCACCTAGTCTCGCGGCCGAAACCAACGGTGGAAGGTGACGATGACGACGAGAGCTCGCAGGAGGAGAAGGCGACGAATGAAGACAACAAGGGCGGGAAGTCGCCGGGTGGTGATGGATCGTCGTTCCAAGATGTTGCTCTCTAATAAGCGTGCGCCGTGGGATTGTGGAATTAAGGATACCCGGTTTCAGGCAGTTGTAGTTGTATGTTGTTAGTTGAGTTTAAGTTTTGCAGCCTCTGTCTTAAGCGGTTCTGCTAGACGTTGATAATTTGCCAGTTCTTACCCAGCGCACGAAGTTTCCTCCCTGACACGGCTGGCACGCGAGGTTTGGGACGAGATCGAGACCTGAACACACGCTGACATGGACTCTTGTATGCGTGGAAAGAAGCATGGGGGTAGTGGTGTCAACATCTCGACATTGGTGGACCATGAGTAAAGAAATCAACATAAACTGTCTAACCCAAGCCCGAGTCTCTAGCGTATGCCCGTATCCAGCGGAATATACAATATTCGGCGTCGACATAAGCGATCCATGGCCTTAACTCTATCAATCACAGCTCCTTCTTCTCACCCTCACCTGCTCCAGACGCAACCTTCTTCTTCAACGACGCAGGCGGCGTCTTGAGCCCAAACAACACCAACAAGCTCACCCCGGCAATCCCGGCCGCGCCCATCGCATAAGCGGCCTCCCGACCCGCCCACCAGTAGACACTCGTGAAGAGCACGGGGCCGAGTCCCCGGCCCAGCTGGCCCCAGCTCCTGAGGATGCCGAGCTTCCCGCCCCGCTCGTCCTCGCTAGCCTCGAAGCTGCTGAGCGCGTTCAGGCCTGTCACGACGGTGGCGGACGTGGTCGCGAGGCCGGTGGCCGCCAGGTAGAGGCCCGGCACGGTGGTGGTGCGAGCGAGGAGGCCAAAGGCCAAGAGGCACGCCACGACGCCGATCCGCATCGAGAGCAGAGGCGGCAGGCGGCGGGTGACGCCGCCCTGGAGGAGGGAGGCAACCAGGCCGACGTAGCCGAGGAGACGACCGTTCTTGGCCGAGCTGTAGCCGAACAGGTCGTATGTCATGAACGGCAGGGAGAACTCCATGCCGGAGAAGAAGAGCAGGAAGGTCAGGTGGACTAAGTTGAGGAGGAAGTGGGAGTTGGTCCGCTGCACCGGAGCTGATGCTGCTTTGGTCTCCTCCTTCTTCGTCGCGGTCCTGGTGAGCGCGGGCAGCGTCTCGGGCAGGCTGAAATAGAGATACACGGTCTCGGTGACGATCAGGAAGAGCGAGACGCCGGCCGCGGTCGCGAACGGGTTGGCGGCCACGGTGGCGATGCTGCTGAGCCAGGCACCCAGGGCCGGGCCAAATGTGAAGGCGATGGAGAAGCATGCGCCGATGAGCGCCATGGTCGAGCCGCGGGTGTTCGCGTCCGAGATGTCGGTCGCGATGGCGGTGGCCAGCTGCACGTTGCCCTCGGAGAGCCCGCCGACGATGCGCGAGGCGAGGAATGTCCTAAAATCCACCGCCACCACCCAGAGCAGCACCGAGAGGATGTTTCCAGCCATGCTCGCCAGCAAGGCGGTACGCCGGCCGTACTTGTCGGAGAGACGGCCGATTATCGGGGAGGCGATGGCCTGAAGGAGACTGTGGAGAGGAGACGCTTAGCACTCGGGTCCGGACGGTGTTGGGCGCATTGCTGGCAAGGTAGGGAGGGAGTGATGGCTCACGAGAACAAGCTCCCGAGCGCTCCGCCCAGCAGAACGATGTCATATCGGGAGTCGATGGGCCGCGCAAAGGCGGCCTTGTAGGCATTGAGGTAGCCGAGCACGCTGGAGAGGAGAGTCTGGGACGACGGTGCCCCGGCCTCGATCGGGGCCTCGGCATTGCGATAGAACTCGAGCAGTTTGGGGAATAGCGGGAGGATGAAGGTGAAGGAAATCTGCGGGAACACGGTACGTCAGACGAGCCACAACCCGGGGAAGAGGTGACGGGCGGGTACGGCAAATACGTACAAGATCCAGAAGCAGAGAAAAGAAGATGACCCGCAATACCCTTTTGCGGGTAGTTGGGTCGACAGGCGCCGCCATGTTCCAGGGGGTTGATGGGTGGTGGTGATCCCAAGCAGGTCGTAACTTGGCAAAGTCACTAATATGGAAAGTTCGCGGAACTGGGGAAGTTACACAACAACCGTCGACAGCGGCGGGCCCAGTGCACAACTTGAAACCTTAGCGCGCAGAACACGACGAGTGCGGACAACTTCTATATCATGGCCAGCACAATATGAGATTCTGTAGAAGACCTAAAGAGAAACGGGCAACGAGCGAAAAGAACAGACAACCGGATGAGACCGCAGCCGGGTCAGCCACTCAGCGTCGCAGTGTCGAGCTGTCACCAAGTCGATGGCTCAATGGCTCAAAAGCTCGGGGGCTTCTGAGCTGAGCAGCAGTCCAGCGGCACACTGCCCCACCACCCGTCAGCTTGACGTGCCACAGGGGTGGGCTGAGCAAGGACAGCTCCAGCCACAGGTGCGCGTCCCTGGAAAGCCACAGGCCAGGGCACGAAAGAGTCGATGAAAGCCACAGTGTCATGAACCCTAACCCCTATCTCAGCAACCTTCCCTCCCCCTCCTCCGACTTGGTTTCTTCCTCCTCCTCCGTCAACTTGCCCCAGAGATAAATTTGCCCAACGGATGAAATGAGCATATCTCACGCACTCGATTGGGATGCCTTCCTTTGTGAGCCAAAGGGTCAGCCCGACAGCGGTATTATTATTGCGAACAGCCTGAAGGGTTCTCGGGGACTGGGCAACTCGAGCGTGCCGCCGACGCGTACACCATCGCGGTTCCCCTGGGCCCTGGGGCGAGCAGCAATCATGGATGCGCTTCGACGGCCCGGCACATTTCGGCCGCGCCCTACCGGGTTTTTGGAAGAGCACTTCGCTGGTCTAGGCCCATCTCTTCGCATGACCATGATTATGATCGTCCCGCTCGGACGGATTTGGCCAGAATTGTCTCGAGTCCTAGGAACTTCCCTGGCCAGCACGGGCAGCTGACTTGGGAAAAAGAAAGGCCCAACTTGTGCTGTGTCACGGCCTTCTCGCGACCCGCCGCCATCTGGATGGACGCAAGGGGGGAGAGGCACACACGACGCACCCTCATCGGGGACTTGCCGTGTCCCTGGCAGTAGCCCGCTCCCCCCCGGAGCACGGCATGCTGCAGTTTGTACCCCGACGCATCTGGGAAACACGGATTCACTAATACTGCACGCCAGGTTAGCCAATGCAGGGACAGCTCGTCCCGCTGCAACCGCAGGGCGCGGGATGCGGGATACGGCAGCTCGGGTGACATCGTGACTTCGGCTGTCTCCTCGGACTGTTGCCATCGCTGCCACGCGCTGCCAGGCAAGGGACCGTCGCCTGGAAAGCTTAATTCACCTTCTCATCTCGCCGGAGAAGCGCCTTGGGGCTGTGTGCGTGTGGCTTGCTCTGTGTGTCTCGGCCGCCATGCAGGTCCCTTCTCGCACTTTTTGGACCCGAGAGAAAGTGTTGGTCCAACAGCAGCCGCCCAATATCGGCCTTGATTGCACCAAATCAACCGAGCGCACCTCCTTTAGCCGTCTGGGCCACCGTTTTCCCACTGGGAACCCATCTTCTCGCCTTCGGCCTGTATTGCTTCTGCCTTTTCTGCGGGACGGGGTACATCCGGACGTGGCAGGTAGGCCGCAGAGCCGACGGGGGAGTGAGGACGGGGAGGGGGATGTGCCCATGCTCCCGACCGCGACGTTGCGTTGCCTCCCGTCTAGTCCCCCCACCCAACAGGAACAGGGCCAGCGTTGGGAAGGGGAAAATATGGATTATGATATAAAGGGTGGGTGGTCGACCCAGGGATCTAGTTCTTGTCCTTCCTCCTCCCCCCTCCCTCAGTACCTAAGGTGCCATTCGCTCGTTCTTGTCACTCGCTAGTACAAAATCGACCCCCCCTCTCTCAAACAACATGAAGACCGCAGCCATTGCTCTCGGCGTGTTCGCCGCCAGCGCGGCCGCCCACGGCGGCGACCACGAGGAGAAGCCGACCTTCTCCCTCGGCCACCCCTCGGTCAGCCTGCCCTTCCCCACCTGGTCTCCCGGCCTCCCGCCCAAGTGGACGACCAGCACCGTCTACACCACCAGCGTCCAGACCATCACCAGCTGCGCCCCGACCGTCACCAAGTGCCCGGCCCACAGCATCGTCGTCACCACCGTCACTATCCCCGTGAGCACGACCGTTTGCCCGGTGACCGAGACGCCCTCGTCCTCCTCCTCCAAGGCGCAGCCCCCCTTGACCGTCTCCCCCCCTCCGCCCCCCGCGACATCTTCTTCCGTCCCGACGACGGTTGCGCCCCCGCCCCCGCCCGCCAGCGTCTCCCTGGTCGCCCCGTCCCTGCCCCCTCCGGCCGTCGTCACCACCAAGGCGACCCTGACCAAGTCGACCATCGGCACCATCAGCCCGCCGACCAAGACCGCCACTGGCGGCCCGCCCATCGTCACGGCCGGCGCCGCCCACAACGTCCAGCGCGCTGGTGGTGCCCTCGCGGCTATTGCGGTTGCTGCCGCACTTCTTTGATTGGGGTCTTTTCCCAATCTTCCTCTTCTCGCCACCCTGGGTTTGAGTGAGGGGGTTTCATGAGCTACGGGTTGTTTGGAAATTTGGTCTTCATGTTGCGAAGTTGTGGATAGTGGAAGTTGTTGGTGTTGTCATTACCCCCTTTTTGGCCCCCTGAGTTGAGAATTGGAAGATGTTTCCGAGACGCGACGGACTGATCATGACGGCGCTGTTTTGGCCATTTTTCTGAGGAGTGGATATAGAGATATTTCCCCAAGATTCATGATGCTATTCGTATTTGGTAGCCCCATTAGTTCTGATTTAGTTCACGATGGACAGATTCCCGCTAAGAGCCAGCACCTGGCTTGAAGCTGAGAATCTGGGCCAAACAAAATGTAATCACTCTGGCACAAATGTTGAACTTTTCCCACAGTCCTTGATTGCGAGGGAGGAATTCCAGGCTGCCCTGTCCCACCACACCAGACCACACCAGAGGGTTCCTTGCATCCTCCTCTTTCGCCATGCCAACAAACACCCAAAAACCATGGCCGGGCAAGAAAGTGGCGCCGCATTCCGCGGTCGTGGATAATAGCCGGGCTGCTGTGCCTTTGAATTATCCCAGTCCGTCCGTCCAACCCCCTCAATCACGGCCGGGCCAACGGGTCACCCTTCCCGGGCTCGCCTGTTGTCCCATGGCCTCATAGGGCGCGTCCGGATTCCAGAGATCTGAGTAGCTCGGGCACCCCCCATCCTGGCAGGCATAAACTTGCAAAGTGGGATACCATCCCATGGCGCCCCAACCTGCCCGTTCTGTTCCCGTATCGCCCAGTCAATGACGTGCTGACAGAGGACCGGTTTGTAACCTGCAGCTGCGTCGATAAATAGAGACGCGGCTGCAAAAGCAGGTTGGACCTGGGCAAATCATGACGCGGGGCGCCCGTGCCGGATGAGTTTTCATTCGACGGTTTCCCCTCCTGCAGATGTAACCAGCAAGATTGCGCCAAGCCGAGGTTGGCAGCGACGGCGCGCAATCACTGTGTGCCGACTTAATATCGGCCGCGGTGACTCTGCATGTGCGAGTCAGCCCAACCCGCAGTACAGCACCAGAGGGAGGGGGGACGGCGGGCGAGGGAGTTCGACTGGTTGGCGCTCGAAATCGAGGGAGACATGTGCACGAATAAAGCACATGTCGTATAGCCACCGAGCTGCCTTGCCAGCGAGCGGCTTTAAGCAAGGGCGGCCAAGCGCTTGACCACATCCTCGACGCGGACTGCGGCACCCAGCAGGTCCCTCCCCGCCTCCCGATCCCGGCCGTTCTCGCCCACCACCACGAGCTTGACAATCTCCCCGTCGTTGCCCATGACGAGCCGGCCGGTCCGCCCGTCCTCCCACTCGATGGTAAGCTGTTTCGCCTCCGCACAGGCCGGCAAGATGTCGGCCAGCCGGAGCTCGTTCCGCCCGCCTGAGCCTTCCCCACCGTCGCCGCTCTTCCCCCCCAGCCCAGCCCCCTTCCGCAGGTCGGCGACTATCCCCAACCGGTGGTGGTAGCGCACCACCTCCCTCCTCAGCGCGCGCGCGAACCTCGCCAGGTCCTGTGCGGCACTGTTGCCGCCCTCTCGCCCGGGCCGCGGCGGGGGAGGCAGGTATCGCCCGGCCAGCCCCGCGAGGGGTATGCACGGCGGGAGGGTGTGGCGGTGGACGCGCAGTCGGCGGCTGCCGGCGGGGTAGGGCCGGTTCATCAGGACGTAGTACGGGCGCAGAAAGCGGGCGCGGCTGGCGACCTCGATGCGCAGGCCCAGGATGGCGCCGGCGTCGACGGCGTGGGGGTCCGGGTCGCGGGCGCGGAAGGTGGTGAGGGTGGCGCAGGCGCGGTAGAGGCACTGCTGGTTGTGGGCTTCTTGGAGGGCGGACTGGGAGAGGAGGGACTGCTTCAGGGTGGTGCCGGCGTTGGTGCTGTCATTGCGCGGGAAGGTGAGCGTGGGGGGTGGGTCGCCTTCGGTGAGGAGCTGGCGTGTGGATGGGGCGGTGATGAGGGTTGCTGTTTGGATGCGGAGCTGCTTTTTGAGGGACGAAACTGCGGTGGTGTCAGTTACGTGGAAATTTACGGGGTACGCTTTGGGGTGCTGTACTTCTCGCCTGCAGATCCTCAATCTCATCGTCAAGGCTTGATGCCATCCTCTAAGTTCCCCCAACGCGTCAATTTCGATGAAGCGTTTCGCGTCAAGTCCGTGGAGCTTGGGGAAAATAGATAAATATGAGAGATCTAGACAGAAAACTTGAACCACGTCAAAATCGGATACACTCCAAGGAGCAGAATAGGTATTTGTTGAGATTATCGCTTGAAGGCTTTCGTTGCGCGTCTGCTTGAGTGTTGGCTTCAATGTCAACGGCGGCTTTGTTTACTCCGTCTGACCCAGTGATCGAGCGACCCTTGTAAATCTTGTAAATCGCACCCCACAAAGGCCCACATTCTTGGCGCAAATCCAAGATCCAGAACCCGCCCCGCTTGGCAGGGCGAACACGCCCCCAGCTGTCAGCGCACAGCAAGACACAAAAAACATGAGTGCTGGGAATGTCTTTGGTCCTTACTCGTAAGCGCAGTGATATATCCAAGCAGTAATTTGATGGAAGAGTCTAGGACAGAGATAATGTCTCTACGCGATGAACTTGCTCGTAGGCGGGACGCTGCTAGGATCGAGTATTAGGTGCCCCCAAGTCCCCATCTCCTTGACCTAGTCCAAATCCTCCCCCTCCCCCTGCGCCAGCCCCAGGAGAACATTCTGCAGCGGTTCGCCACTGTCAGATGGCCACCGTAGCAGCTCATCGCGTGGCGCTAGCTTCCCCACGCCCCACCGCACCAGGGGTTGGCTCCGGGCTGCCGAGTCCAAGCGACGTGGCCCGGATGCTGACTCTTGGGATTTTCGCCCGGTGCGCATTGTTGACGTCCGGCAGCCCTCCGGAAAAGGCCACCTTCGTTTCCAAAGACACACGCCAGCAAAGAGTCTTGCGGCTTTCTTGTCTCTCTTTAACTAACAACTGTTTCATTCAACGACATCTGCCCACCCTTGCCCTGTCCTGCCGACCAACCAACCGTGAACCCATCCAACCATCCAACTACCCATCCCTGAGTCGCAAAGACTGTCCTGTCCTCGATCCGATCGAATCGACACACCCGAAGTACGAGGGGCGACGTGAAACCTCACACAGAAACCTTTCGCTCAGATAACACGCAACATCCCATCCCTATGGGTGCCAAGTCCCGTCGCGCCAGATCGCCGACCACCCCGAACGGTTCCCTCGGACGTGCCTCTGGGAGGAAGACCAACGGCGAGCTTCCCAAAATGAACACCAACGTTGAGTTGCTACGGCGCAACATATCCCACGAGACCTCCACCGCCGAGGGCGCTGCCGCCACGCTGATCGCTCGCGAGTCCTTCTCCCTCGACGACCCCGTCCCCAAGTCCCCGACCGTCAACAACCATGGCTTCTTCGACCTGCCCAAGAAGGACCAACGAAACTTTGGCCTGCTGGTCCTCCTATACTTCCTCCAGGGCATCCCTCTCGGCCTGGCCACGGGGTCCGTCCCCTTCCTCTTAAAAAACCACATGTCGTACGGCGAGATCGGCATCTTCAGCTTGGCCTCGTACCCCTACTCTCTCAAGCTCTTCTGGAGCCCCATCGTCGATGCCGTTTGGAGTCCCAAGGTCGGCCGCAGGAAGAGCTGGATCCTGCCTATCCAACTGCTGTCCGGATTTGGCATGCTGTGGCTCGGGTCGAAGGTTGAGGGCATGATGGAGATGACCGGCAAGCCCGGCGGCCCGACCATCTGGGGCTTTACCGGCTGGTGGTTCTTCCTCGTGCTCATGTGCGCCACCCAGGACATCGCCGTCGACGGCTGGGCCCTGACCCTGCTCACCCCGGGAAACGTGTCGTACGCCTCAACCGCCCAGACCGTCGGCTTGACCGCCGGCCAGTTCCTCTCCTACACCGTCTTCCTGGCCTTCCATTCCAAGGACTTCGCCAACCGGTGGTTCCGCACCGAGCCGCTCGAGCACGGCCTGATGAGCCTGGGCGGCTACCTCACCTTTGCCGGGTGGGCCTACATCATCGTGACCATCGGGCTGGCCTTCCTTAAGCGGGAGGAGAAGACGCGCAACGAGGACGGCATTTGGGACGTCTACAAGATCATGTGGGGCGTGCTCAAGCTCAAGAACATCCAAACCATCATCCTCGTCCACCTGATCGCCAAGATCGGCTTCCAGGCCAACGACGGCGTCACCAGCCTCAAGCTCCTCGACAAAGGGTTTGGCACCGAGAACATGGCCCTCACCGTGCTCATCGACTTCCCCTTCGAGATCGGCCTGGGCTACTACGCCGGTAAGTGGTCGCAGGAGTACACCCCGATGCGCCTCTGGTGCTGGGGCTTCGCCGGCCGCCTCGCCGCCGCCCTGCTTGCCCAGTTCACTGTCTCCATCTTCCCCGCCGCGGGCGTCACCCCCTGGTACCTCGTCGCCGTCATCGGCCAGCACGTCTTCTCCACCTTCACAAACACAATCATGTTCGTCGCCGTCGCCGCCTTCCACGCCCGCATCGCAGACCCCGTCATCGGCGGCACCTACATGACCCTGCTCGCCACTGTCTGCAACCTCGGTGGCACCTTCCCGCGCTTCTTTGTCCTCCGCATGGTCGACGCCTTCACCACCGCCACTTGCATCCCCGACCCCAGCTCGTCGTCCTCGTCCAGCAAGCTCGCCGAGCCCTTCAGCTGCGCCATCCAGGCCGACAAGGAGCGCTGCCTCGCCGCCGGCGGCATCTGCGAGATGCAGCGCGATGGCTACTATTTTGTCAACGTCCTCTGTGTCCTGATCGGCGTCGTCACCTTCACCCTGTTCATTCGCCCCAAGGTGCTGCAGCTGCAGGCCCTGCCGCTCCGAGCCTGGCGTTTGTCATCTTCTCCGTCCAAATATTGAAGGGGAATGAGCCTTGTGGCTTTCGGGCCCCCCAACATCTATCAGGTGCTGGAGGGAGGTAAACGGATCCGTCGCCGGGAAAGCGTATATAGAGGAATATAATTTGAGCGCCAATTATTTCTGATCACCCGTAGGCCCAATGTTCAACCAACCTGACTTCGTGCCATCGAATCTCTTAGCAGCCATCGTACTTCCGTTGGTCTCATGTATGCTGCCGATGGGACGAGGAGACACAGCTCAGAACACCTCACATGCTTGGTTGGACACCAACAACCGCAGGGCTAGAAGGGGGCCATGCACATGTCACGTAATACACTTTGAGGAGCCGTCGGAGCAGATGGACGATTTGTACCTTTGCAAGAACTACCTATCTCGTTACCGCCGGAGCTTGCCTGGATCAAACTCCCCGGAGCTTCAAATGCTCAGAGAGAAAACCCGGAATCTCCTCACGGAACAGCTGTCATGAAAATCCACGCAAATTCCCATCCCCACTTCCATCAACACGAAATACACCACCTCGAAGCTTCGACAAGGTCCAAGAAGGGCAAGGCGCCTGGTTTACCAACCAGAACCGGCGGCCTCGGTCGAGTTGGAGGCATCAGCGCCCCAGCCGCCTCCGCCAGCGTTCTCGTCAGCACCCCAACCACCACCGCTAGCGGCCTCAGCATTGGCAGTGTCATCGCCGCCAGCACCCCAGCCGCCAGCGGCTGCATTGTCACCAGCGTTGTCACCAGTGTCGTCATCACCAGCAACCCAGCCACCGCCACCAGCATCGCCACCGGTGCCGGCATTGTCGTCCTCAAAGTCGGAATCGGCCTCAAACTTGAGAGTGGCGCCCTCGCCGCCCTCGGGGATGTAGGACTGCAAGAAATCGGGAACTTCCTGCTTGGTCTCCAGGAGGGTACGAGTGAGTACCGACGCCATGTCCTCATCGCGGTCGGAGTAGAACGATGAGGCAAGCCCGCGGTGGCCAATACGACCTGTGCGACCTGTGGAGGTTAGAAACCAGACTGAAGAATACTGCGAAGCGAGAAAAAACTTACCAATGCGATGAGTGTACTCCTCGATGCCACCGTGGTCCATAGAGGGCAGATCGTAGTTGATGACGTGCATGACGTTGCGCACGTCAATGCCACGAGCAGTGACGCCGGTGGTGATCAGAATGGGCCACTGGCCGCTGCGGAAGCCACGCATGGCGGCCTCGCGCTCCCGCTGGTTGCGGTCTGCGTGCATCGAGGTGCACGGCATGCCCTGGTTGTACAGGAAGTCATCCACTTCCTCGGCCGTGCGCTTCGAGTTGACGAAGATGATGGTGCGAGTAGGAGGCAGCGACCTCATGAGATCGATCAACGCCTGCTTCTTGAGGGAAGGGTCGACGTAGATGATGTTCTGTTTGATGTTCTCATGGGAGCTGCCAGCCCGGCCGACACGGAGTCGAACATGAGTCTCGGCCAGATGACACTTGGCCAGCTCACGAGCGGCCTTCGGAAAGGTGGCGGAGAAAAGCATGTAGTTGATGTTACCTTCTTCCTGCTCTATTCGACAGTTAGATCACAGCGTCGATTCCGATCCAGAATGTGAGAAACTTACCACCGCCAGACATGATCTGGGCAAGGTCTTCCTTCCAGTCATCGTCAAGCATCTCGTCGGCCTCGTCGATAACCATGTAGCGCACGCGGCGCAGAGTTAGAACCTGGGGCATGTTGATGAAATGGATGAGACGGCCAGGAGACGCAATCAAGATGTCGCAGCCCTTCTGCAGCTGCTGCTCCTGATCCCTGGCGGCACCACCACCGTACACGACGCAAGGGCGGAGCATGGTGCGGTAGCAGAACTTGCGCGCCTCGTTGAAGATCTGAACGGCAAGTTCGCGAGTGGGAACGACGATGACCACGAGGGGCTCGGCGCGGACCCGGGGGTCAACGCCTTCCTGGAAGGTGGCCGGGTTTGGGCGAGGAGCCGCGAGCTTTTTGGCCTTGCCCATCAACTTGTTCAAGATGGGGATAAGGTAGGCCGCGGTTTTGCCGGATCCTGGGAGGTATCTGTGAGTAAACAAGCCAAATTCTGGAGAAAATCTCACTCACCAGTCTGCGCAATGCCGATCACATCATATCCGAGGTGAATCGCGGGAAGGCAGTAGCGCTGGATGGGTGTCGGGGTCTCATAACCAGCCAGTTCGACGTTCTTCAGCATGGCAGGGTGAAGGCCTGCATCCTTGAACGAAGCGATGGGGTTGACGCGAGCCGGGCCTTCTTGGTACAGCTCAATCGAAGCAATCCTGTGTTCATGTCAGCCAACAAGCTCCAGTCCCAGTCCGCTCACAACAAAGCTGTTGGTCCACTTACTTGCGGAAGTCAATGCCTTGCTTTCCACGATGCCCGGGCTCGCCAAAGAGCTCAACTTCGAGGGCTGGAAACTCGGGACCGATGTCACCGGCCTCGCCATCCCACTCGTAAACCTGAGCGTTGCTCGCCCACTCGCCGGAGGCATCCTTGCCGTAGTCCTCGTAGTTGTAGGGAGTAGCCTGGACCCAGCCATCCGGGGCCTCGCGGACCGGGGCATTGTTGCCGGCGCCGGGAAGAGCCTGCTGCATCTCAGAGGTGTTGAAAGCGCCCGCGGCCTGAGCCGGCGGGGCCTCGTCGGTACGCACAGTCGCGGGAGCCGAACCCCAACCGTAATCCGCCATTCTGGGAATTGCGTCGATGGTTTTTTTCTGGCAAGATAGAAAACTGAGTTAGCTCGGTGCCTTTTATGAGCTCTTGGCGGTTCGAAAAGGCGGCAGAAGAAGGCGCCTGCTGCTCGATATTCGGGGGCGAACACGGAGAATGAGGACCCGAAAAAATCGAGAAGACATTCAAGATGAAGTAAAAAATCCCAGCCTCGCTAGAAGCAGCACGAGGAGTAATGGCTACCTATCTCTTGATGTCTCCGTGAGGGAAACGGGTAGCCCAGAGAGTGATCGACGGCTGTGGAAGGAGAAAGGTTGGTGTTGGAAGAGGAAAAATAGAGTGGGAAAAGCTGGGAACGAGGGAGGAAGGATGAGGGCGAGCGCAACTGCCTTGGGAGGACTTGAAGGGAAGTAGGATTCTTTGAAGGAAGGCACCACCGACCTCGATGCCGATCGCGGCGGAGAATTGGCTGGAGGGAACGCGAGTGTCAGTGGCAGTGGCAGTCCAAGGCACCTTCCAAATACGAAAGGGATCAGGTCAAAACGCGCCTTGGGGAACACAACTGCCAGAGAGAGCCGTTGGGCTGGGGTGACGTGAAGTGGTGATGTGTGGGGAGAGGGTAAACCAGAACTGGTTGATTCAATCGAGGACAAACCGACCACACCAACGGTGGCCGCAACGAGGAGATAAATGGCAAAACGCCACGGAGACGATGATCGAGAAAAGGAAATATTTCTGCTACTTACCTTGGGTTTGAAGAGATCGAGATGCGGCGGCGGCCAGAGTCTGAGGATTGCAACCAACCTGTGGGTAGAGGGTAGGCAGCGGGTGTGGTGTTGGAGGAAGAAAGGAGAGAGAGGAAGAGTCTGAGAAGGATTTATGGTTGGGGGGAGAGGGTGGTAGCACACCAGCTCAGGTCGGAATTTTCACCTTGATTCAAGGAAGGAGTGGACAGATAGCTTTAAAGCACCCGGCGGTGGTGCCTCGATGATGTTGAGTGTCCTCCGGCAGATAAGAAGAACATCGTAAACAGAAGTTGGTTGATAGCAAGGCCATTGTCCGGCGGTAGTGGCCATGTTGGTTGTGCAGCAACAGCACGCAAGGAGGGTAAAGTTGACCAACACAAACACTAGTTGCCAGGATAACGATGGCTTCTTTGTGGTGCAAGGGAAATACAGGAGCTTGAGCCGTGTTGTATAGCTTGCTCACTGGGAAAGTTCGCTGCAATCCCCTTCAGTCACACAGGCCTGAAAAGGGGGAATAGGGGTTTACCACTCAGTCAACACCAAAGGGCTCCACTTTTATGTTGCCCTGGGAAGCACACCAGATACCAGGTGGCTTGACACATAGACTCAACACTTGGCCGTTAGCCACCTTATAATCAAATTGACGAGGTTTATGATCGAGACAAATCCAGACATAACGGACGACCAAACTGCCATATCTTCGGTGTGGATAACAGACTGATAACTGAATGGCCAAGGGAAAATCAACGTCTTGCTCTCCAGATTCCATCCCATCTCCAATCAGCACGTAAAAGCGTACACTGAAATATTTTAGGCCCCCATCACCAAACACCATCCCATCATGCCATAACCTTTGCCTGACGCCATGAATTCCAAAATCAACTTGCCCAGTTCTCCTCACCCAAGGCCACTGCTCAAGGCCCTTTCCAACGTAGCCGCAGCCCTGCCGACGTTGCCTCCTTCCTTCTTGGCCTCAACCATGCCCGTGGAGATGGCAGCCCTCCATTTCGCGTCAAAGACGCGCTGTCGCGAGATGCGGTCCGGATACATCTCGCTGTCTTCGTCCCTGGGCGCCCCAAAAAGGTTGAGGTAGGCGAATGGATTCGGCGTCCTGGGAAGACAATAAATGTTGTCCCAATACGCCATCGGGTTGTAAGGTACGGGCGCCTCGGGCCGAAATCCAGTCTGGAGGAACTTGGCGAGGACTAGGATCTGCCTCACTTGCGCCTCGGGGCCCTTCTTGGTCCCAAGCGCGACCTTGGAAGCAGATGTCCAGCCCTTGCTGCTCATGGCAGAGCCAACGCTCGGGTTCCAGCCCAGCATGGAACTGAAGCTGTTCAGCGTCTTCAGCCAGCCGCCAGGGCAGGAGACGGTCTCTTCGCCTGCGACATCGAGCAGCCACTCCAGAACGTTCAAGGTGTCCCCTCGGATGTCGTTAGACAAGTGCGTCATGCCGCCTCGGATGTACATGAGGATCTTCTCGACATCTGGCCCGACTTCTGCTGGTGGCAAGGCCCGGAAGAGCTTGAGGAGCTGGGCGCGCACCGATGAATGCGCATCTGACAGGACGGGAAGCAACTTTGTCAGGACCCCTGAGGTCCCAACAGGGTTGTTGGGCGGGCTGGCAGAGAGCTGGTTGGTGATGTGGGCCAGCGCATCACGCCTCTGGTTGTCAGACTTTGCATTGACAGCCACCGACAGGTTCAGTTTGAACTGCTCTGTCGGATCTACACCGTCTTGGACAAGTGTTTGTTGATTGACAACAATAGCTGCCTGTTGTTAGCGATGACCATGCCTGAGCGACCGGGCAGTGGGTGTGTGGACGAACACTTGGCTTTGAAGCTGGTGTCGGTGAAATTCGCAGCCTTCGCCTTCGCTTTTCCCACTTTCAGCTTGGCTTTCTAGCACACAGCAGATTAGTAGCAGTCTTAGTTTACAGCAGCTTTCGTTGATTAAGGGAGGCATACCTGAAAGTCCTTCTTCTTCTCCTTTTTCTTCTTAGTACTGGAACCCATGCTGGGCTTCGCAACTGTCAGGGACTGGAGTATGCAACTCTCAAGTTTGTTTGGCCCATTGGTCGATCGTGAATCCAGGTTGGTCGTGCTGGAATTTTAGCGGTGGAGCATGGCAGAATCGCCCAGCCAAGCGGCGCTAGCGGGGAACCCAGCCCTTTAGGGGTTGCATGGAGCAGGGTCCACGCCCAGGGAAGGGAGTTCGGCTCATGCTTCATCCATTCAGGCCAGCCGACCCCTCCCTCCCACCTACAACCAGAATTGGACATTCCAATTTCGACCTTTCTCCCCCGCCAGCCAGGTCTCAGGTCGATATCTGTAATCCTGTCTCCAAGCTGCTGCCATGTCCGACACGGTTTTGGTATGCTGCCCCGTCCCCCTCCTCCTCGCCCTCCCCCTTCCCCCACATGCATGATGCCGTGCTTTCAGACCCGTCTGATTTGTACCCCACTAGGGTGCTGGCGCCGACGCGCTGGAGGAGACGTTGGGCCGCCTCTCCAAAAAAGCCGGTGTCAGGGCCACGATCGCCTTGGACCGCGCGTCGGGGGCGATCCTAAAGACAAGCGGTCAGGTTGACTCAATTCGGAAGACCAAGTCGTCTGGGACTGGGACTTCTTTCACCAACGATGCCAACGGAAACGGCACCCAGGACGAAGGCGCAGAGGAGCTGGCATCGATGGTGTGGAATTTTGTCAGGACCGCCGGCAGCCTGGTCCAGGAGCTTGACACTGAGGTACTGCTCAATGCCCCCCTCGCGGTGTGGTGTGGTGTGGTGTGGCATGGTGTGTGTGGGTGGGTGGTGGATGCGATCCTCTGTTCCGTGCTGACAGATTACAGGATGAAGTCAAATTGCTGCGGCTCCGGACCAAGAAGCAGGAGTTTGTCATCGTCCCCGATGCCAAGTACCTCTTGATTGTGGTCCATGACACCTCAGCATGAGTCTCTGGGAAATCGAGTTGTTGTTCTTTTGGTGGTTGGGGAGGGGGAAGCGTTCCTCGGCGACGCCGTCAGCGGACCCTTTTATCGGCGTTGTCCGCCCGAAGACTGTTGTCGGTGTTGCAGTTGGTGTCGGGACTGCGCAGTGGTCCGCACACCCTCCAACGTTCCAAATTGCCCACCCAAGTCGAAGCAACGCAGCACCTTAATTTCGCCTCGCTCGACGCTATCACCAGCAAGCCGGCGGTTCTCCGGCCCCCGATGGGAACCTGTGGATATCCAACGGCGTCCGCGTTGTGGTTGTGCGCCGGAACGGGGGACAGCTCTCGTGGTAGCGAGAGGGAGGACTACGGTTTCACCTTGTGGGTGGGGATGGGGGAAACATGGGGGAGGGGATGGGGGGAATGGGAGGATGTGGGGACCCACCACGACCACGGTTGCTGGTAGCTTCATTGCTTGTTCGGCAAGCTTCCAGATTGGCCCAGATCCGGCAGACGAACGAAGCTGAGCTCTCGCTGCTTCACCAAGACATCTGCTGGCGGTCTCGCTCCCTGCCCTACTGGGCTCCCAACGGCCGCCGCCCCGAGAGCTTCCGCGCCAGCGTGGGCTGGGCTGCAGCGTCGTGCAGGGCTCTTGATTGCAGCAGGGTGGTCCACTCACACGGGGCAGCCAATTGAATTTCCTCACCGTTCCTGGGCCAGCAACGGACCAGCAACAGCAATGCATGCATCAACCAGCCAAGAGAAACCTACCTAATCCGTGCCTTAATGCCGTCCCAAGTTTTTTGCATTACATCCTAGGCTCGAAACATGTCGCCCAGTGCATCACGATTCTCGTGCTGCGACTGGCCGTGCCGAGATGGCGAGACATTTCGGTGGGACAGCTCTCCACCCAACTGCACGTTGGCGTTGCTACCGGCTCATGCAGGATGCCACTCGGGCGTCGGGACAGGTGCGGTCTGGACTGGCAAACTCATCATAATAAGCAGTGGTACCGCCGTCAGCCATAAGGCTTACGAAGGGGATTAGGATGTCTGTTATTGTTTCCCCCACGGCGGCACGGCGGTTTTGCGATATAACTGACGCGCCGGACAACACACACACACGTCACGCCCTCTGCGTGAAACCGCCCACCTCCACAGCCTGCGATCCCGTCCTTGTTTGGACAGGCCTCCTCTGCCCGACTCAGATACCTAGGTACCTATCCTCCGTTTTCTTCCCCTTCTCTTCTCTACACTTCTTCAACGCATGATCGAGGGCTCGACTCCTATCGACTATCATCGAGTTTCTTCTTTGTTTATTCTCATTTCGCACATCTCGAACTCGCTGCTGGGGCCACTTACAAACGGACCACAGGGGCCACAGGGAGCCTGGCGATCTGTTTGTCGTGACCTGCAAGTTGCCGCCTCGCCAGCCCGCCCGCCCTCCGCCGCCGTTGAGAAAAAGCCAGAGGCTGGCCTCTTCTGGTGCTCGTGTGTGTTCTCTATGAGATTATTGCAAACGCAACGCACGCATCGACAACAATGGCCCCGTTTTCGATCCTGCGGAGATCGCCCCGTGGTCGCAAGGGCATCGGCATCGGCATCGAGCAACAAGACAGTGGGGATGACGTCAAGAACTCGAGTGGCATGCTGCAGCGCGAGGACACTCGACGAGACGGGAGCCCTGCAGCCATCGGACAAAAAGATGCCGCCGCCAGCGACGGTGAGACCAACAAGGGACGACTCGGCTTCAATAAGGATTTGTTGCACACCATCCGGAATCGACTCACGGGGAGGTCTGCCTCATCGACGAGACAGCGAGGCGCTCCACAACAACCTGGTTGCCAGAAAGAGGTCAGTGAACCAGGGGGGCCGGCCGCCATCGCGAACCGCCCTTTTTTATTCCTTCTCTTCCCCCGTCTCTCTTCGTTGTCGTCCATCTTTCTCGCGCACTGCACGCCCCTCCTCGCACTCGTCCCTCATACGCCGCCGCAATCTGCTCTTAAAATTAGATGCGACTGCGTCATGTGGTGGCACTCGGAGCGTTCCAGTGGCTCGCGCCCAGGGGTTGCAAGCCAAGCCAAGCCGGGCTCAGGCTGTTCAAGGTTGACCTTGGGGTTTTGGCTTGGGGTTTGGGGGTTGTCTGGGGCGGCCGGCCGGGGAACCAGGGAGGGGGAGGGAGGGGAAGGGGAGAAGGCGGTAGGGGGCGCGCGGCTTGGAGTCCCGAGTCCCGCCCCAGACCAGGCCATGCCAGTGTCGTCACCCCCCCGGGAGCAACCCCGCGTGACCACGGCACCTCCCCCCAACGGTTCCTGCGCCAATCGTACGACGGAGGCCGAGGCTCTTGCAGACGACGGCCGAGTCCCCAATTGATGCCTTCAATGGCTTTTTCGGCTTTACGGCTACCAACTGACCGATTGTCTCACTCATCCATCGGCTGGGCGATGCACCGAGATGCACCTTGCTGGCTGGTTGACTGGCTGACTGACTGACTGGCATCTTGGGCTGACACTTCCCCAACACCTACCAGATCTCAGACTCGTCGACACCGCTCTCCCCTCGCGGGCCGCTCAACCCGAACAAGCCGTTGCCATCCCCTCCGTCCCCCGGCAGCGAGCTAACCCGAGATCCGCCAGCGCGGCCCATCCTCAAGCTGGACCGCATCATGGCCACCCTGACCGAGTCCGACATCGAGAAGCTCTTCTCGGGCGCGCCCCAGTACTTCGCCCGCTCCGAGGGCCACTACACCGGCGCCCCCCACCCCTCGGTGGCGTTTCCCTGGGACGAGGAGCTGGAGATCAGGGACCTCACCGACCACACCCAGATCGAGGACAAGGCCTGGACCTCGCTCACAGCATGGCCCCACATCACCCGCGATGTCCACAGCGACCGGTCGGCCGCCCAGCGCGCCACCGAGGCGAAGCGCCGAGCACACTTCTACCCGCGGTGCCGGGAACGACCCAACATGCTGAGCATGTTCGGGCTCGAAAAGGGGAGCGTGGGCTACCAGGCTGCCCTCGAGCTGTCCGTTGGTGATGCCCTGCAGGAGGACCAGTGGGGGTTCGAGGGCCTCGGCGCGAGGCTGCCCGCCGTCGTCGAGCAGCGCCAGAAGATGCTGTCCGCCAAAGACGGCCTCCGCCACGTCGATGAGACCATCATGATGGAGCAGCTGATCAAGAACGGGCAGAGGTACGGCGAGCAACACTCCCGCGAGCGCCGCCTCTCGAACGGCCTGTACAACGAACTCTTCCTCCACATCCTGCACCCGCCCACCAAGTTGCTCGACCACCGAGACCCCTACAGTCTCTCGGTGCAGATCCTGGCCCTGGTCAAGGTCCTCGCCACGCCCAACATGTGGATCGACTTCTCAAACGTCGAGTGGAGGATTCGCCTTGGCCAGCTGCTGTGGGAGACCCCGCCCGAGGAAGCCGTGGAAGATGGATCCTCTGTTAAGACAGGCGACCCGACGAACGACCTGCACGAGGAGCGGTACTGGCTGCTGTTACAGATTCTGTTGGCCTGCGAGCTGCTCATCCGGCTGGATGCCATCACCGAGGGCGAGGAGCTTGGGATGGAAAGCATCAGGCCGGCCGAGATCCACAAGTTTGAGAAAGACGCAAACAAGTCCGTCAAGTGGTCGCTGATTCTGGCCCGTGTGTGGCTTGAAAACATCGAGGTTGTCAAGACCGAGTTGGCCGAGCGGGCTGGCATCGAGAAGAAGCCATCGGGCTGGCTAGCAACCCTGACCAAGCGCATGTCGCTGACCCGTGATCATGGCCTGGATGGCCACCACGGCCGCACTGCCATGTATGCGATCCGGGGGAGACATGTACGCCGGCAAGCCGGCGGCCTCGCCCACTTTGCACAGAGGCTACGCTGGCCCGGAGCTGACTCGTACTCGTACAAAATATCCGACAACTGCCGTTCTGTAGTGGAGGGCACGCCGCTCAGCACGCCACAGTCAACCCCGGGCCCTCGACCCGAAACCCATCATTCATCTTACTTTGGCGCTCCAAAGGCGGATGCCCAACTCAGTCGCACCGTTTCTCGACGCCGAAGGATCTCTGCGGCCCTGAGTCCCTCGGGATGGCTCTCCAAGAGCTACGTTTCCGGTCTCATGCTGCCAGGTGAAGGGCTGTGCCATTTCCTGATGGCCGCCCTGCTCGAGAACGACCCCGAGGCGTTGTCGAAACTGGGCCCCATGGCCAGTCTTGGTGGCGGCTTCGTCTACGGCGGCAAGAGTTTCTGGAGCACAACTTGTATCGTCGGCCGCGTGCTCGCTGCTGGTAAGGGCGCGGTGGAATGCATAGGCTGGATCTCCAGCGACGTCACGCCGCAGGGCCTGGGCGACGGTTGGGTCAACCCGGAAGTCGACGAAACGCCAGGTCAGTAAATACTTGCACCGGAATGTAATCAACGCAGACGGGACCGCCTCAAGCTAACTTGAGAAACACAGAGGACGCCCTTCAAATCGACAAGAAAGCCCGCCTGTGGGGCAAAAAGGCTGTCGAGAGAGAGTCCAGCGTCCTTGGGGGAGCAGATCCTTCCTCCGTCTTCCCTGCCGACTTTGTCATTCCCTATGAAAACGTCTACCGCGATAAAGCACCCCCCATCCTGAGTATCGAGCTGAAGACCCTAAATCTTATGGCAAAAGTCGACTCTGCCCATTCCACACCGACCGAGGGCCAGGGGGCCTTTACATCTGCGGACATCAGCAAGCTCGGCGAGCCTCCGCGCACTCATACCTACGCAGCCGCCGTAACCTTCACGGTAACAGATGTCGAGACCGAGGAGGTCAAGGAACACACATACGCCCTGGCCAAAGACATAAACTTTGTGACCGCTCATCCCTGTGTCCCTTCACAGCATGTGAAGATTATGAAATCACCTTCCAGCCCAACCATCCAGCAAGTCGACCTGTCTGGCAGCGGTCTTGGTGGGAAGACCGCCAGTGTCGTTGGTAAGCCTCACCCACCACCCCGCTTACCTCTTCCTGCCTTTCTGTATCATCTGGTTACATGGATGAAACAACCAACGAAACTAACACCCTCCCAGGGCACCCCTTACACAAGTACTACACCTACACGGCCATGCACCTGTCGGAGCTGCTCGCCAAGCGCGACGCGTCCCTCGAGTCCCTGCTGGGCAGCTACCTGTCGGCCTCGCACCGGCCCAGCCTCAGCCCGGCGCCCAACCACGGCAACAACACCGCGGCGAAAGTGCTCGTCATCGACTGCATCACGGGCTTCCTGCCGCAGCCGCAGGAGCACGAGATCCCGCTCTCGCCCGTCCTCAGCCGCACCGACAGCAACGCGTCGGCTGTGTTCCCACCGCCGCCCAACAGCCAGGGCGGCGGGTCGGAGGGCGGTGACAGCGGTAGTGCCAGTGGCAGTGGTGGCAGTGGCGGTGTTGCCCTGGCCGGCGCGCTCGAGAGCGCGTCGAAAAAGATGCACTCGGAGACGCGCCGGCGGCAGTTTGGGTCTGACATGGAGATCCTCGCGCGCGCGTTCTGCGCCGACAAGGGCTGGAACGCGCTGATCAGCCGGCGGAGGAGGGGCTGCCTGGCGTGCGCGATCCGGGAGGCGGGCGCGCTGGGGTGGAAGGTGATTATTCGTGTAGAGTAAGATGGGTGGGAGGGGGGGGGGTTGTTTGAGTATTTGTGTATGTCTCTCTGTGTGTCTGTGTGTGTTTGGGGTGCTGTCCCCCGCTTGGTCCTGAAAAGGGGTAGGGGGAAGTATTACATGTAGTTATTGAGCGGTCTTGTGTTTGTGGGGATGAGTAGCGAATTTTGCTAACAGAACAGCTAGCTGTGGGGGTGTATTACATGATTTTTAATAAATGCTCCTCTTAATCTCCGAGTCCAGTGGCACAGTGTGTTTTGTTGAAGGGTGGTGCTCGAGGAGTTGATGCTCCCTTGATGCGTCTCGAGGAGATCCCCAGATCGCAGAGGGCCTGTACAAGCCAGGCCGAATCGCTGAGCTGTGAATCAAGGTAGAATGATCATGTATTGCTGTGTCGTGTCTGAATGCAAGGGTAAAAACAAACGCCCGCCTGCGATGCACTTCATCCTCCTTGCCAACCTTCATATGCGAGCAGTCTTGACTCCCAGGAAGCTCGTGCCTCAATCGTTCAGAGGTCACCAGCAACGGACCACTCCTTCCACCCCTTCTTCTCGCCGGGTAGCCGAGCATTCTGCCACTCCTCCCGCGTGACGCGTTGCCTGAAAGATGTTGTTAGCTATCTCTGCCCTCAACAAGTTGCATCGAACGGGTAGTACATACCACTCTTCAACGGGGATCCAGCCGATAAACGCGCGATCACCAAAGCCGCCCACCCAGTACACCTGGTCAACCACCAGCCTCACAAAGTGGGCCTGGTGAATTCTGTTCCCCGGCAGCCAGTATTTCGCGTCCGGATGCGACTTGACGTAGCAGCTCGCCACGTGCCCGTCGCGGTCGTCACCGCCCTCGATCGGCTCCAGGTGGCCGAGGAGCGAGAAGCGGGGGAGGTTGGCGGCCGAGTACGGCAGAGCGGCGCTGTGGTAGTCATGGTGGTGACGGCCGTGCTTGTGGTGGCCCTCCTTTACGTCGTCGCCCCATCCCAGATAGGAGAGCCAACTCCTCTTCTTGGCCTTCTTGGTCTTCTTACCCTCTATTCGCTTGGCCGGCGGGTGCGGCGGAGTCCACTGCACGGCCAGGCTCACGTTGCTCCCGGCGGCGGCGTTCTTGAAGGTGGTCCCGATGGTGATGGCCAGGATGGTCGGGTTGCCGAGGCCGTCCTCCTCGCAGTCGGCGATGTACTCCATTAGGCTGTACGGCAGGCCGTCCAGGCCCGGGGGGCGCCGTTCCAGGGGCGCGATGCCATCGCTCTCTTTGGCGTGTGGGAAGACAGTTGCCAGCGTGCCGAGCGGAGTGAGAGCTAGGATGCGGCGGCCCAGCACGGCGGACTCATAGGAGGTGGGGATGCGGAGGTCATGGTCAAAAGACGGGACGGAGGCGGCGGCGGCAGCAGCTCCTACCGTGAAGCAGGAGAGGAGGGCGTTTCCCGCTGCGACCGGCTTCATGGCGGGCAGGTCGTCTGCAATGGCAGCTCGGGGAGATGTCGAGGGATGAGCTGGGAAGCGGAAAATACGGCGCGTTTATATCAGGAATCCTGCACAATGGCCGGGTCTTGTCCTCATCTCATGCAAGCCCAGCGCCAACGGTCAAGCACATGATCGTAGCTTGGTCAGGCGATGATGGGATTGCGGGGAACACAGGGACCACCCCGGTCGTTTCATTGCATCTTATCTGTATCCCCTCGGTTGCATCTTCGTTGGTGAGCGGCCGTGCAGACAGACAACACGCTTCCAATGTGTTGCGATTCACAACCAGGCATTGGACACAGGTTCCGATGCCTTTTTCTCAGAGGGCGACCAACCATGCAGTGCATAAAGCATGCATAAAGCTGCTGCATGACGCAATGCTGTTCGGGTCAACGCCGGCCTCCAGGAAGAGCTTGACGGCCGTGAGATCCCCCATCGCCATCGCGACCTGCAGCGCCCCGATGGCATACCCTCGGGCCCTCATCTTCGCCCCGAGACGCAGCAGCTCCGTCAACATCACACAGCCCTAGCACCGCAAATCAGATCCGGGCTCGATATGCTCATGGTAGATGATGGCCAGCAGCATGATCACTGACAGGTCAAACTGCCCTTCGGCAAACTCGAGCAGCGTATGTAGCCCCCGCATGCGGCCATCCTGCACCAAACTCGCCGGCGGCATGTGCGCATACAACTCCAGCACTAACCCTCAGAACCTCACGCTTACGCACGCAGAAGCGAGCTCCTCCAACACCACAACCTCGACGTCAACCGTCCGCGCAAGCTCCTCCTTCCCGCGGCCCAGCCCCTTCAAAAACGTTCGCGCCAGATGGCCGCTCTCATCCACCCTCAACAGGCGCACAAGCATCTCGATATGCTGCCCCCCAGCCGGCGGCGCCAGAAACCGCAGCGCCCGCGCCAGGTGGAACGCCCGCGCCAGGTGGAACGCCCGCAGCGCCGGCCCCAGCAGGTCCTGCAAGCCCATGATCGACTCGAACGAGTGCCAGAGATATGACCCGAGGCGCCGCTCCGGCCGCGCGTCGAGCAGACGCAGCACCGCCGGCATCCACTTCCCCGCGGCGTCGGCCGGCAGCGCGCCCGCCTGGCGGTGCAGCAGCAGCAGGGCCGACTGCGCGCAGTAGCCGTCAAAGTCGGTGTAGACTTCCAACCCTGGGTTCGGGGGCAGTTCGCGGTCCCAGTGCTCCGCCGAGGTGACCGCCCCGTCGAGGAGGAGCCAGGCGTGCTAGACCAAGACCCGGTCACGGTCCAGCGCGAAGGCGGCCGCCGGCCCATCGCGGATCCGCCGCGACTCGAGGAACTCGAGCACGGTGTCATACGCGAACGACACGACGGGTATCTCGCCTCCCGTCCCCCTGACGTACCGAATGGTATGGCTCCCCACCACCACCAAACACCCGCACAACTCCCTCAACAGCTCCTCATCAACCACATACACTTCCATCTCCCCCCCGCCTTCCCCCTCCCGCTCCAAACTCCCCTCCACCGCCCGAAACAAAACCTCCCGGCGCGAAATCGCACGTGGCCACGCGCGCGCGCCTGGGAATCGCCTGCCACACGGCGCGATGCGTGCCGAGCCAGTGCAGCGCGTGCCTGACGAACGCGCGGAACTCCACGGGCACACGCAGGAACGCGCGCTCGTAGGTCTCGTCGAGGGTCTTGGGGGGGTTGGAGAGGGCGGCGGAGATGATGGCGGGAAGGGGTTTGAGGCGCTGGAGGGCGTCGATTTGGCAGACGACCCAGCGGAACCTGGAGGGTGGTTAGGGGCGGCGGGGTAAAA
>MU855677.1:0-31898 GCA_033296695.1 Staphylotrichum tortipilum
CCAGCACCACCCCCTCCACCCCGCCCACCTCTGCAACAATCAACACCCCCACCACCGCGGCCAGCCCCACCGTCGTGGCAAACGCCGCGGCAGCTAGCCTCGCGCGCGGTGATCTTGCCGCTTGTTCCGCGTGTGCTTGGCGGAGACTTTCCGGGGCAGAGGCGGGGAGGAGGTGGTCGTTTCCGTCGTCAATCGCGATGCCCCCTGAGGAACTGGAGGGGGATGGTTGTTGGAGGTGGGCCAGGCGCGGGAAGAGGTGGGTTAGGGCGAGGGAGGAGGCGAGGGCGAAGGTGAGGAGGAGGGGGGTGAGGGAGAGGAGGGTTGAGAAGGGGGTTGAGGGGGAACAGGAGGTTGGGGAGCAGGAGGCGCTGTCGCCGGCGGCGGCGCCTGCGGGGGGTGGCATGGTGAGAGTGGGTGTGGGTTTGTTTGTTATTGTTGTTGTTGTTGGAGGAGGAGGTCGGGTCGGGGTGGTTGGTTATTTGTGCATCGACAGGTGGGCGAGGGAAGGTTCGCGATGGGAGCCGGAGCGAGTCTTGTTCTTGGTGGGATTGCGGGAGTCGGCGTGTTGCTGCGCGCGGGCATCATCCGTGGTGGATTGTGTCGATTGCGCTGTCGAAGGGGCGGCGCACGCGCCAGACCGAACGCTGTCTCGAGAGCTGCTGCTACGGCACGGTGGGTTCTCCAGTCATTGTAGTGTGCGGTGTGGGCGGTCGGGTGTGGTGTTGCGAGCGAGGCGAGGCCGAGGTGGCTGTTGTCTCGGTGAGTTTAGTTTGCTGGTGATTGCCTCTGCTGCACCTCGTCTCGTTCCTGGAAGTTGACAGGCGACAGCGGACCAGGGCCCCCCGGCCGGCAAGCTTGGGCTATGCATTCAAGGCACAGATGAGGCCCCACCCTCCCAGACCCGCCTCCACTCGCTCCCGAGGACCTGCATGCGATGCCGTCACAGCCACCACCGTTGCGTAATCCAGGGGAAGGGAGACATGGTTGCAACGGTTGAGCATCCATCTGTGATGATGGGTGCCATCTGATCTATCACATCCCTCTGTCCAGAGACCAGCAGGCTACTCTCTGTCGTGTAACAATGGAGACCTGTAACACGGACTCAACTTGGAACCAGACAACGCACGCCAGTTGCCTCCCTGAGATGGACCTGAACCTGAACCTGGACCTGGAGCAGTAGGTATTACCATTTGTCTAGAGAAGAAACATAAAACACCGCTGGAGAGCGCCGCTGACCCAATGATGTACATACAATACACACAAGACCGTTCCCTACCCCCCGTTCCCTGCCCCCCGTTCCCTGCCCCCCGTTCCCACCTGCCCCAGCCGCCGCAGGATGCTCCCCCCGCGGCCCAAGGACCAGAAAGAAAAACGCCATCAAAGCACCGCTCTCGAGGCCGGCTCACAGCTGCGCGGTTCTAAGACCTGGGCAAGCCAAATCTGAACCACCTCGCCGTCCGCCGTCCAGAGCCCTTGGTACGCCCGGAACGCGCCATCGCTTCTCCCCAGTTTTCCTCCGGGGGCGAATCCGACGCCACGAACACATACTCTTCCGACTCTGAAGCATCATCATCATCCTATGATTTCGGCGCCGCCTTGTCCGGCGCCGCCCTCTCCTGCGAATCGTCGTCGTCGTCGTCATCGTCATCGAGCTGCGTCGACTTGCCCGACTTGAGGAGCGCAGCCGCTTCTCCGACTTCCATAGCATGGAGCCGCTCCTTCTGCTCTCGTTCGAGCCCGGCCTTCTTGCGCGCGTCCGCCGAGAGCTGATGGTGGTCCGAGACTGCCTCCACTTCGAACTCGTCCTCCTCGTCCCCGCTTTCCTCGTCCCCGCTCTCGGCCGGCAGCGGCGTTGGCGGCGGGGACTGCGACGTGGCCCGGCCCGAAGCCAGCGACGACGGCGACGACCTCCTACGGCGCGAGTCGCGCGGCTGGTACGGCTTGATCGTGGGGTCGAACTTGGCGGGCAGCCCGATGGCGGCCGCCACCTGGTGTGCTTCCTCGTCCGCCGAGATGCCCTTCTCGAACTCGTATACGCTGCTGGCCTCACTATCTGCCTCGTGCCTGCCCGCATTGTACGCCAGCATCGCCGCGTAGCTCTGTCGCGACGGGTCCTGCGTGCGCTTCTCTCGTTTCTTGAGTCGCTTGTCGTCTGGCCTGACAACCACAACCGGAATAGGGCTGTACTGCAGGCAGTATTTCGAGAAGGAGTTCCGCGTGTTCATAAGCCCTTGGAATCCGCCGAGGGACCGCCCCTTGGTGCCGACAACGAGCATCGAGGGGTTGTAAATTCCGAGCTGGTAGTCACGTTAGCCAGTCAAGCTCCAGAGCCCTGCCGGCAAGGAAAAAGGCAAGACATACTAGTTGCTGGAAGGTGTCGTGGAGCTTCCCGACCGAGTATTCCAACACAATGCTGATAGCCTTGTTCAGCTCGTTCTTGGACTTGATCGTCTCCAGCAGCCTCTTCGCATCCTCCTGGTAGTTTTTCTCGGGCCGGATCGCCGTCTCCAGGACCCTGACGCAGATGACTTCGTCGCCGTCGTCCACCATGTTGTTCAGGAGCCAGACCAACGCGCAGTCGGAGTAGGCATGCTCGTCCACCCCAATCATAAACGTGCGCGACCGTCGTGATGGGTGGTAACCCTGGTGCCTCGCTTGGAGCGTAAATGACGACGGGTTGTTCTTGGTGGCCTCCCCGACGGGAAGGTTATCGAAGCCGACATGCTGTTCGAACCTGTGAGGCGGCGGGGGTTGAGCGGTTAGCAACGCCATGGCTTCTGTCGGGGCTGTAGCTCTCGAAGATTGGGATGGTTCCACGAAACAAAAATATGACAGCAGATGGGGGGCTTGGAGCTAAGCAGCAAAAGGGAAGTGAGGCGCGTGATCAGCCCTGATATCGTGCGGGAATTTGCGAGATCCGGCAAGGCACCCGGGTGGAAGCAAGCGACGGGCGCGGGTAGATGACGCGGGGAAAACGTGATGGATGCACGGTTTGCATGGGACGATGGCGATCTCGACTCCTCCAACACAGCCACCGAAGCCGAAGCCCTCACAGGGAAGAGAAGATCGGCGAGGGGCGGGAGTGGAGGACCCCTCCGTCGGTTCGGTCACCTAACGGGATTGGGCGAGCAGCATGACATCGTCCGGCCGGATAGAGGACCGTAGTGGGGGGGTGGCGGGGTCGAGGGGTCGAGGCCCACGGCGAGGTCACCACTCAGCGCCCTGACGCCCAACACCTGACTGACGCCTGACCCCGTTCCGTGATGCTTGCTGCAGGTCGAGCTCAGGTGCGAATCCCCAGGACGCCGGGTATTAGCCGCCATGCACGGTCGAGACACTGCTGCTGTCCCCATCGCCAATCCCCATGCGACCGTTTCGACCAACATAGGTAAGGCCGTAACTTTTTGCGAGTTTGGTCCGCCATTGTGGGCCCGGCGGGGGCGGGGAACCTGGTGGCCGCCGCTTTCATCATCTCTCCTTGGGGATGCTGAGGGGTTGGCGTCTGATGCCGGTTTTTTCGACGACACCATGCTCCGAGGTGGTGCCTTCGAGCCCGTTCCCACGAGATGCGTGGCACTCGCCTTGCAGACCCGTGCGGGGCGAAGCGAGGAGAGGCGAAATGCGCAGAGCTCGGGCTCATTTCGTCGGAAGCCCCCAGCGGGCCGAGTCGGGTTGAGCAGCACCACTGGGTCTGCGTTGCAGCACATGTGTGTGTGCGTGTGGGCCGTGTCCGGGAAGGATTATTGTGCGTGCGTCTCCGGGATGGATACGGGTATGACAGTGTAGGTGGTTTTTGGGGGTGAGGGGCAACCAAAAAATAACAACACCAGCACAACGCTCAGTCAGCACTCACCTCGTTGGCGACGGCGACGCCTGTCGCAACCGCTGGTTATCCGTCTTCCGCGGGTTTCCCTGGGGGAGAGAGGGATTGCGCGGCGGCCGGAAGGTGACGGACGCGGTCGAGGACTTCCTATGCCCAACCGAGGGTCGTCCGCTGTCGTTGGAGGACTGGCGCGGGCTGTCCAGCTGGAACTCCTCCGATATCGAAGTTAGGGTGGTAGCCGTGCTTGCACCGCCGATCGAGGGCGCTACAAACGGGCGGGATAATGCTCCGTTCGATTTCGAGTCGCCATCGGCGCTCGACTTGGCCGAAAAGTAGTCGGCGGGCGGCGCAGGCACTTTCGTGCCTACCAGCGAAACATCCAAGTCGGGGCTCTTGGCGACAGAGGGTGAAGTTAATCGGGCCACATGTTTGGTCGTCCTGGCCATCGTAGGGCGGGGGAGAGGTCAGGAGAGCGTCGTTCGACCAGCTAGTTCTGCCAGTGCTCTCGTACGGCCTCGGGGGGGAGGCCAGCAGAGGCTATCCTGTGCGAACTGGCATCGAGGCCCCGGGGGCGTTCGATGTGCACCCGACGAGCTGGCGCGGTAGCACCAGATCGTGGTGTGAGTGGGGGGCAGCCTCGTGCAGCAGTGGTGGGCTGGCTGTGGTAGTGTTGGTGGACGGGCGCTTTGATGCTCGAGAGAGACGGTCGGGCTGGCGAACAAACAAGTCGCAGAAATGGCTGGGTGCGCGCGCACAGAGAGGGAAAAGAGGGAGAAAATAAAAAAGAAGGGCAGGGCCTAGTCGATGACGGCTTGGAGTTGCAATCTCGGTCGTCCACGTGGTTCGCGGTCCAGATTGTGGGAGTGGAATGAAGATGCTGGCCAGGGGGGGAGGCGATCAAAGAGCAGGCGCAATCCAAAGCAGGCGTAGGCACCTAGGCAGTTAGCTCGCTGGGTCGCGTCGAGTTTGAATGCCGGGAGGAGCTTCCTGCGGGGGCAGGCGATGGGCAAAAAAAAAAAAAAGGAGCTCAAAGCTTGGCGATTTTCTCGCGTTTTGGCGCCAGTTATGCCAGAAATGTCAGACAGCAACCAGAAAGAAAGGCCAAGCTGTTGGACAAGCACAGCACACAGCAACTGGACGCCCGGCAGCAGACACAGCAGCAGCAGCTCGCGGAGCAGCAGCAGCAGCGAGGACAGGATGGACCCGACGGGCGGGCGCTGGGATAATAAGCCGAATCTTGGCCTGCGCCAGAGACACACCACGCAGCACCAAGCCAGCACCAAGCCAGCACCAAGCGGCGCCAGCATGGTTTGTGCTGCGTGCTGCGTGCCTCGACATGGCGGCTTGGGCTCCGGCGATGTCACTCCCTCTGCATATTTTTCGCTCGACGGCTTGGCAGGCGGGCGGATGCGACGCTAGCACACTGTCGACCCCTGCTCGTTCTCGCCCGAGGGGCCCAACGGCACCAGCGCCTGTCCAGGGCCGCCCAGGGCTGCGGCAATGCCCAGGTTTTGCTCAATTTAGTGCCGCCGCGCGCCTGCATCCCGAACCTTCTGGGGCTCGCTGACAGGCCTGCACTCCTGCAGACGCTGTTGGCCTGCTCTCTCCCTTGACCGCATCGAGAAGTTCTAACTTCTCACTTGCTCGTCCCCGTCTCTCCCGCTGCCCGTTGTCCATTTGGGACGAACGCCGCCCCCGCACCGTCCCATCTCAGCATGTGAAGCCAGTGTTGGACAGTGCTCCTGGGGCCAGATGCGGCGATCGGCGCACGGCAGAAAAAAAGGTGTCAATAGCGGTGGCCTGCCCCACGAGTCGATCACGATATCTGAGCGCGGTCCAGAACCTGATCACGACTCACAACAATCGCCCTGTACTCTTGCTTCTTGACAAGTCAAATCACACCTCCACGGCCACGGCCACAATCACCACGATCACACGGCCACGACCATATGCGTCCGTGTCCCGAGGTCTGTCAAGACACCACAATGCCCCTATCCGTGAGGGAACACGACGCGTAGGCCAAGCTTCAGGCAATGCCTAGGGCCTTGGCAGCGGCGTCTCGGATCCTCGTGGGCGGTGCGGCGTCCGCCGTGTCCCTCCACCACCGACGAAGGGCAGAGTTGTGTATGAGTTAGTGATTCGTACAATGCGTGTACAAACCCACGGCCCCAGCTCGACATATTCGGGCAAGAGTGTGCCGTCAAGCTGGGTGTATCAGGATGCCAAGTTGGCATGGACAGCTAGGTACAGAGTCCGCGGTCGTCGTCGTCGGCTGCCACTCGCGTTCTCTGCCCAAAAGAGCCCCCTCCCCTTCCGAGCGAGTACGGCCCGCACGCTCACTTCCCCGGATATTACCCCCCTCCCCAACTCCCGCCCACACCTCGTCGGTCGGCCAGACCAGCCCGCTGCCCACCATTCTGCGGAACGAAGCGGAGGCAGGCGGCGTGACATCAACCAGACAGGGTTCGGCTGTCACAGGCCACCACCCCACCGCCGCCGTCAATCCGCCAAGGTGCCCGCGGGGTGGGGTTACCGCACCCGCCCGCCAGCACAACAAGGTCCCGTCAGAAACGGCCCCTGTCAGTCTCCTGGCCGGTCTGTCCCCGATGTTGTTGAGTCGATGTGGACGAATCCCTTCCTACTTACCCCCATCTCAGGGCGTGGGATGGCTCGACGGAGAGGGAAGGAGGGCAACGGAGGCGGTCAGCGGGAATGGAACGAGGACAGTGAGACTTCACGTTCCCGTGTCTCGCATGCCTGCGTCCTCGTAAGACGCCGAGCAAAGCTTGACCTTTCGTTCCAGGTAACAGATCCACGACGGGGTGCCACAAGCCTCCCTTGCCCACAGCGGACATGATCCTCCCTAATCAGTGGGCTTCCATGGATCTGACAAGCCGAAACATATGATTCATCAGCATCCTGCGTGCTCCTCTGTTCATCCATTCGTCCTCTCCAATCCCCAAAATCACCCCCGCACCTTGCTGGCTCTGCCGCAAGCATGGCCGTCCAGCATCTCTCCCAGCCACTGAACTCGAGGGTGGTAACGGACACTTGAGACCAACGAGGCCATCAACCCCCGTCAAAACTCAAAACCAAAAAAATGAACTTCGGCCCATCCAAACCCACCCCCAACCCTTCCTTTCACACACGTTTCTTGCAGCCCTTTGTACACACAAACCAACCGCATCAGCCTTGCAAATCCGTCTCCCACCACCACCAATACCCCCCAAAAAGTAGCCAAGACCATCGCCAAGCCCGGCGGCTGGAACCGAACGCGCTCAAATCCCTCCGAAACGGCACCCTCTCGCCTCTGGCCCAATAAATCCTTCACGAGGGCGGGTTACGCCAAGGCGATGGGCGAAGGAGGGGGTCGGAGGCCTCTCACTCACTCATTCTCGGCTCGGGCGAGGGGACGTTGCCGACGCAAACCACCACCACCATCACACAAAGTTACTCGCTTTGTTCCGCAGAGAGGAGAACAATGGCAGTTATCTGGCAATTCCTCGGGAGTATGATTTTATCTCCATACCAAGCCCGAAGCAAGCCAAGCGAGCGAGAAAAAAAGGCAAACCGGCCAGCGGGGACGTGCCATCCATCCATTGCCATCGTTCTTGGCGTTGGCGTTGTGGTTGCCTTTCGCTGGTGGTCCGAAAAAGGGCATATAACTCGTAAGGAGGAGGAGTCATTCCCCATCATCACATATTGCCGTGGCGAGGATTCGCTCGCCGCCACAACGTATGGATGTAGGACACCTCCATCCGGTGCCCCCATGTGCCACGGTCACAGACGTAGGACCTCTGCATGTCCCATCCCGCAGGGTGGCGGCGGTCGATCATCTGTCGTTGCTCGCGATGTCGGCCGTCCCTCACGCCATCAGGACTGCGAACCAAATACCTATGGACAGACACAGTACGGGCTAGGGCGAGTGAAAAGTGAAAAGTGTCTTGATTCGTGCGTTGATAGTTATCTCCCCCTGGCTTGGCCGCTGTTTTTCGCGACCACAACCGCCTGCCGCCCGCCTTTATCATCCCGGATATCTGCTAGTAACCCTATCTTTCCAGATCTCTCAAGTCCATTGGCCCCCGATTAGGATGCACAGACTTGACTGGGCTGGCTTGGTTCTCGCCGAACCGTCGGCTCACAGCGGCAACCCTCGCCGCCAAGACGTCTTTTTCTCGGTGCCTCCAGCCGATGCTTTTGTCGCCTTGCCATCCCACCCTGCACCCCACACACCCTCCCTGCCAAAGGCCTTGTTTGCCCATCCGACGCCGATGCAATGCTGCCGACCGACAAAGACTCCCAATCCCAAGAAGCTAGGCAAGTAGAAGACTCGATTCTCGCCGCCCGCTGCTACCTGCCAGCATCCACGCCTCACCCGGAAACCATTTCTTGACTTCATGCGTACGTGCGAGACAGGTTGCGCAGATACCAGTCCACCAGCTTGCGGCCCATCTTCGCCTCCGAGATGTGGATCAGATCCTAGGAATGGGTTAGCACGGATGCATAGATCATAAAAGGCTCCCGCTAAAGCAAACTTACACCCTGCAGCGCATAGTCGAGATCGCTGATGTTGATCAGCTCGCCCTCGAGGAGCCCATTGTCGGTCCAGCGGAGCTGCTTGGTGCGCTGCTTGTTGACGAGCAGCCACGAGCGGAGCTCCTCGGGCTTGACGTCGAGGAAGCCGGCCAGCTTCTTCAGGTCCATGGTAGTGTACAGGCGGAGGTACGACTTGACGGTGGGGCTCCACATGTTGGTCTTGACCTCTTCCATGAAGACGGACAGGTGGTGGTCGATGGGGTCGATGTTGGCCTCGGGCTTGTCAAAGTCAGGCGGCACGGGCGAGATAAACTTGGGGCAGGCGATGCGGAAGAGCTCCTCGAAGATGGGGAGAGACTCGGGGCCGCCGCGCTGCAGCTTGAGCAGCTGGTCGCCGTACTTCTCGCGGAGGGCGGTGTGGATGGTGTCATCCAGGCGGGTGGGGTGGAAGGCGACGCAGATGGCGATCAGGGCGAGCATCTGGTCGTTCTTCTTGCTGATCGAGTCGTACTGTGCGTTCTTCTGGAAGTTCTTGGTCCGCGAGACGTAGACCAGGATGTGGCTGAACATGCGGATGGCGTCGGCGTAGCGGCGCATCATCATGTACGAGAAACCGACGTAGTAGTACGTGGTGAAGTGGGCGGCCATGACGCGGGCGAACATGGCCTTCTTGTTGAGCTCGATGTCGTCGAGCGTCTTGAGAGCGAGGCTGAAGTCTCCGAGGAGGGTGTGGACCCGGAGGAGGCCGATGATGGAGAAATATCCAAGCATGCGGTAGATGTTCTTGGTGCCGTAGGGGCCGGCGACGGCCATGGGCTCCTCGTTGCGCTTCATGGCAGCCAGCTGCTCCGAGATCTGCGACTTCTGGATCAGGGAGTAGAGGACGTTGAGGACGCTGTAGCAGCCCCACGTGTTGGGGTGGTCGCGCAGGATCTGGGCCTCCTCCTCATTGTTGGCTTGCCTCGCAATGCGCGCACGGTATGAGCAGAAGGTGTTGAACTGGTAGATGAACTCGTCGATCACATCCCACGCCCAGTAGTACTAGCAAGACAACGAAGTCAGCGACGGGCCGGCCGAAGAGAGGTCGGGAAACGCAAAAGCTGCATGGACGGAAAAACTAACCGACGGGGGCTCGAGATCCACGGGGCCTTCCGAGTTGAGGATGTAGTGGAACAGGGTACAGTAGTTGTCGTAGCTCGCGAACTTGGTCTCGAGGGTGGCCTGGTAGTCGAGGGGCTCAGCGGCCTGGACCAGGCGCGACTGAATCTCGTCAGCCTGCTGGGCGAGCGAGGGCTGGCCGAGGTCGTCCATGCCGCCCTCATATTGCACCTGCTCCCGGTAGTCGGCGACGAGGGCCTCCTCCTCGACATCGCTATCGTTCTCCATGGCGCGGGCGGCCGCCATGCCGGTCTGGTAGCTCATGTTTGCCGGTCGCTCGGGACAAGGAGGTGCCGTGTCAAGCTATTCCTGAGGGTCTCGGGGAGGGGGGAGGTGGGAGGTGGGAGGGGCAATGCGCGGCTGTCGGAGGGGGGTGTCCGTCCTTTGTCGTGGCCGTCGCAAAGAGACGCGGAAATGCTTCGGTGGGGCTCGATTTTTGTGGTCGAGGGGCTCGGACCAGGTGTGAAATTTCGATGCCGCTGCACCGGTTTAGGGTTTGGTATACGGCAGTACTGCATAAGCGGTTAGCGCCTATTCTTGATTATTGCATGTTGGGCGTGGGAGCACCAGGTTGGCTCTGTCATAATGATTCATAATTGCAGCTCTCTGGATCAAGGAAGATATCCAACACAGCATGCACATGAGGCGAGCACATGGAGATTATAAAAAGTATCTCGAGAATACAGCTGAAGGTCAAGCAGTTCCCTGAAACATAAACAGCTGTCAAGCCCATCTTCTGTGCTGTCCTGGGCTGACATCGCATTCCTGTATCGAGTATCTTTGCCGTTTCCCTGGAATCTTCAACCTTGCAATTTCGAATCCCAGCTCGTCCTCCCCGCCAAAACAGCCCACTTTCCGTCCTTGGCCGAGCTGCTGTCGAGGTGTTTTTGTTAGTCGCCAGCTGCTGCCCCGCCATCGCGAGCTCGATATCCGTATTCCTCGCCCCAGGACATCCACAGAGGCTTCAAAACCACACCAACTCATCTATTTTTTACCATATTCGTTCCGGAATCCAGGCACGATGCCCGTCGTCAGCGCCGAGAAGCTGGCGGCGCTCCAGCAAAACGCCGATGACGTGCGAAATGCAAGTCTTGAACCCCTTGATAGTTGGAACAGCTCACGCTCCAAACGTGGAAGAAAATAAATGTGGCATATGCGCTAACTGTACCGGCAGATCTGCATCCTAGCCCATGTTGTATGGCATCCATCACACCCCCGTCCCTTTTCCTCTTGCTCATCACTCACTCCCTTCTAGGACCATGGCAAGACATCACTCACCGACGCCCTCCTCGCCACAAACGGCATCATCTCACCTAAGCTGGCTGGCAAAATCCGGTACCTAGACTCCCGCCCGGACGAACAGCTCAGGGGTATCACCATGGAGTCGTCAGCCATCTCCCTCTACTTCTCCATGTTGCGGAGGCCCAGTCCCGAGGCTGCCCCTGAGCCCAAGGAGTACCTCGTCAACCTGATCGACTCCCCCGGCCATATCGATTTCAGCAGCGAGGTCTCAACTGCCTCCCGGCTTTGCGACGGCGCTGTCGTGCTGGTCGACGCAGTCGAGGGTGTGTGCAGTCAGACAGTTACAGTACTACGACAAACATGGACCGAGAAACTCAAGCCGCTCCTCGTCATCAACAAGATCGACCGTCTGGTCACCGAGCTGAAAATGACTCCAACCGAGGCCTACACCCATTTGAGCAAACTTCTCGAGCAGGTCAATGCTGTGCTCGGGAGCTTCTTCCAGGGCGAGCGCATGGAGGAGGATCTCAACTGGCGAGAGCAAATGGAGGCCCGCGTCGCCGCCTCGGCTGCCAAGGAAGCTAGGGTCGCGGACCAACTGGCGGACTCGGGGGATATCCAGTTCCAGGAGCGAGACGACGAGGGGCTCTACTTTTCCCCCGAGAAGAACAACGTCATCTTTGGCAGTGCCATCGACGGTTGGGCCTTCACAGTAAGGCAGTTCGCCGGCCTGTACGAAAAGAAGCTGGGCATCAAACGCAGTGTTCTCGAAAAGGTCCTGTGGGGGAACTTCTACCTGGACCCCAAGACAAAAAAGATCTTAGGCCCCAGGCATTTGAAGGGGCGGCAGCTGAAGCCCCTATTTGTCCAGTTAGTGCTCGACCAAATATGGGCCGTCTACCAGGCCACCGTCGGTGACGACAATGGCAAGGGAGATACCGCTCTCCTGGAGAAGATCACCAAATTCCTCAACATCACCATCCCCCCTCACATTCTGCGCTCCCGAGACCCGAAGCTCCTGCTCACCACCGTTTTTGCCTCCTGGCTTCCAATCTCGGTTGCCCTCCTGGTTTCCGTCGTGGAATCGCTTCCGTCGCCAAAGGTAGCGCAGGCGGACCGCTTCCCGCTCCTTTTGGAAGACGTCCCAGGGGCGGACCACATCGACCCCAAGGTCAAGGACGCCGTGGTGTCGTTCAAGAAGGGGCCTTCAGATCCTGTTGTCGCCTATGTCAGCAAGATGGTGTCCGTCAAGGAGAGCGAGCTCCCCGAGAACAAGCGAAGGGGCCCAATGAGCGGCGAGGAGGCACGGGAGCTGGCTAGAAAAAAGCGAGCGGAAGCTGCCCGTGCACAAGCTGCCATGGGCGAGAGCAACGATATGGATGCCCTGACCACAGCCTTTTCCGGCGCGTCGCTGGACCATGTGGTACCCGAAGACGAAGAGAAGGAGGTCGAGCCGGAGCACTTGATCGGGTTTGCGCGCATCTACTCCGGCACCCTCAATGTTGGCGACGAGATCTACATCCTTCCGCCCAAATTCTCGCCTGCCCGCCCACTCGCCGAGCCGATGCCCAAGAAGGTCAAGGTGACGGGCCTCTACATGCTGATGGGACGGAACCTCGAGGCCCTCGACTCGGTCCCGGCTGGCGTCGTCTTTGGCATCAGGGGCCTCGAGGGTAGCGGTATTCTCAAATCCGGCACACTCTGCAGCCAGATTGAGGGAGCCATCAACCTTGCCGGCATTGCCAGCCTTCACGGACGTCCCATCGTCCGCGTGGCTTTGGAACCGGTCAACCCGGCGGATTTGGATAAGATGATCAAGGGCCTCCATCTTCTCGTCCACAGCGACCCTTGTGCCGAGTATGAGCAGTTCTCTAGCGGCGAGCATGTCCTCCTGACTGCTGGTGAGTTGCATCTCGAACGCTGCCTAACGGACTTGCGAGAGCGGTTTGCCGGCTGCGAGATTCAAGCCGGTGAGCCCATCGTACCATACCGCGAGACCATCGTCCGCGCCGAGGAGATGCGCCCGCCGGTTAACAAGGAGCTCGGCCGTGGCGTGGTTATTGGAGTGACCAGCTCCAAGCAAGTGAGCATCGCCCTCCGCGTGAGGCCGTTGCCCCGAGATGTCACCGACTTTCTGCTCAAGAACGCCAACGGCGTCAAGCGGCTGTACTCAAATCAGCAAGCCGCCGAAGAGGAGGCAGACGCATCCTCATCTCCCGAGCCTGCCGCCGAGAACGGCAGTTCCGAAGACGACTCCGCGGAGGCCGAAGACGAGCTCTCAGCCGTCCACAAGGCCCTCTCCCCTGAAGAGCTGGGCAAGCAGCTCCAAGCCCAATTCGACAGCGAAAAAGACCGCCTCGACACCTGGAAGGGCATCACGGACCGCATCGTCTCCTTCGGCCCGCGCCGCACCGGCCCCAACCTCCTCATCGACGCCACCAAGACGCAATTCTTCCCCAAAGCCTTCTCCCCCACCCCCACCACCTCCGAAGACGCCGTCCCCCGCCCCTCAGGCAAAGACGCCCTCACTCCGCAGCACTTCTCAGACAAGATCACCTACAGCTTCCAGCTGGCCACCCACCACGGGCCGCTGTGCAACGAGCCGGTGCAGGGCATCGCCGTCTTCATCGAGGACGTCGCCGTCACCCTTCCCATGTCCGAGGGCGCCGAAGACGCCCCCTCCGCCCGCGACCACCTCGGCCGCCTGACGGGCGAGGTCATCAAGACGGTCCAGCAGTCCATCCACAAGGCCTTCCTCGACTGGTCCCCGCGGCTGATGCTGGCCATGTACTCGTGCGAGATCCAAGCCTCCAGTTCGTCCCCCCAAAACACTAACCCCCTCTCCCCCCAAAAGCCGAAGTCCTCGGCCGCGTCTACGACGTCCTCACCCGCCGCCGCGGCCGCGTCCAATCCGAAGCCATGAACGAGGGCACGCCCTTCTTCACCATCCAGGCGCTCCTCCCCGTCGCCGAGTCGTTCGGCTTCGCCGACGACATGCGCAAGCGCACCTCGGGGGCCGCGCAGCCCCAGCTCATTTTCGCAGGCTTCGAGGTCCTCGACGAGGACCCCTTCTGGGTGCCCTTCACCGAGGACGATCTGGAGGATCTGGGCGAGTTTGGCGACAGGGAGAATGTGGCCAAGCGGTATATGGATAAGGTGAGGAGGAGGAAGGGGTTGTTGGTGGAAGGGAGGAACGTGGCGACAGATGCGCAGAAGCAGAAGACTTTGAAGAGGTGAGGTGAGGGGTCGGAGTGAGAGGTGATGGGATGGATGGATGGATGAATAGATAGATTGGGGGGCTGACGGTGTCGTGCTGGGCTGTCCGAACTCCAGATGTGCTAGTCAGGATAGTTGGGCATCCGTCTGTGATCAAGACCCAGGCACACAGGCACTTCTCACCAAATCGAACATTGCAAGATGCATCCTATTCCTTTTGCTATCCCTCGTCTAAACTGAGTACCACCTAGAGACTCCAGCCCAAACCTGCCCCGAGCCCACCACTTCTCCCATCGTAACCTGCTCCATTCCGTGAGGCATGTCGTCGTCCAAAGGCATAGCAAAAGGAATGCCCTAGTCGCCCAGGCAAAGCAAGCAGAGGGCCGGTCAACCGGCAGGTTGCGCTAAACAACAAAAAGCAAGCCCAAAAGCCACGGGCTGAACCACCGTGCAACATGGAGGGGGGAGCTGTGCATTCATACCCTCCCGGCCCACATCTAGCTGAATGTTCGCCACCCCCCCCTCCTCAGAGTCGAGATAAATGCCCAGACCAAAGCAGAAACACCCGCCGTGACGACCGAGGAAAAGCCCGCATCAATATCATCTGGCCGCTGCCCTTGAGGGCAGAAGAGGCCCCCACATTTTAGAACCGAGAAACTAAATCCGCGCCGAGTTCCCGTGCATAAACATCGTGGCCAAGAAATCGCGAGGAAGGCATGCTTTTTGGTATAGATGGAAATCCTGTCGGCTTGTGAATCGCTCAATCGTGCTGGGCGTCGGCCACTGTTAAGTGTGAAGGGACGACGGACAAGGGGGATGAGCAGTAGGTCCCAGGCGGGAGGAATGGCGCAGCAAGCACGGGAGAGGAGATGCCGATTCTGAGAAAATCGCCCAGTTCTAGATCGAACTAGGTGAAAAGTCTGCATGAATCTGATAGCGCCGATCGCGCCAATAGCGCTGCTGGCAGGCTATCCAAGCCGGCGCCGCAGCGATGTCGAGGCGGCGAAGCGAGCGCAGCCGAGGATGAGAGCCTTGTCGTTCAACCGTGACAAGGCCTGAAGGGCTCGCCAGAGCTCCGCTGCGCTCAGGGTACTCCCCCGGCGACAGTGCGGGGGAGGAGGGCGAGCCCTACAGGGGTTTGGTGAATGGGTTCAAGGTCGGTTGCCCTGGCCGCGCCGGCCTTTGCTGGGAGCGGCGACGGTGGTCCAACCGTCGCTGTCAACCTTGGGAGTCGAGGGAGCGTCCTCGGTGGTGGGAGACTGAGGCTGCTCGGGCGCAGCGCCGTTACTGTTGGCGCGCGGAGGCCGTGCGGTATCCCGGGGACCACGGGGGGCACCGCGGCGAGGGCCGCTCGGGACATGGCTGCCACGCGAGGACGCGCGCTGCTCGGCAGATGCCGACCTCCAGTTGCCGCTCTCGGCAGCCCGCGACGGCTTAGGGGGCTCGCGCGGCTCCCGGGGACGGACGGGAATCTTCTGCTCGGTCGAGGTCTCGTCGGCAGGGTGTTCCTGAGTGGCTTCCTTGGTCTCCTCGGCGACGGGCGCCTCCTTCTCCTTATTGGCAGCAGCCTCCTTGGCCTTGGCCTCCTCCTCGGCAGCCTTCGCGGCAGCCTCCTTCTCCGCGGCCTCCGCGGCCTCCTTGGCAAGCTTCTCCTGCTTGGCCTTCTCCTCAGCCTCCTCCTTGTCCTTCAGGCGGCGCTCCTCAATCTCGCGCTCCCGTGCGGCAGTGTCAATAGGCCGCGCGGCTCCAAAGGGGCTGGCCTTCGAGTCGGAGGAAGCAGCGGCAGCAGCATCAACCGCCTCGGAGACGGTCCGCTTTGTAAGGTTCAGCTTCGGGCGACCAGCGGGAAGGGCAGCAGCCGGAGCCGGGGAGGGCGGTGCGCTGGCCTCGGGAGACTTAACGGGCGCATCGGCACGCATGTTGTTGCGCCAGTTGATCTCCTTCTCGGCGGCAGTGGGGACACGTTCCGGGCGCTCCGGACGCTCAGTGAACTCGCGGCGAGGAGGGCGAGAGCCTTCCTGGCGGCCCTCGCCAGGGCCCCAAGCAGCGGGCGAAGTCTTGCGGAAGGAGTCGGCGCGAGGCTCGGCAGCGCGGGTGCGAGAGCCCTCGCGGGACTCGGGGCGTTCAGGCTGAGCCAGGGGAGAAAGCGGGCCACGCCTCTCCCAGTTGCCGAAGTCTCGGACCTTGCCATCATCGTTGTTTTGGAACTCGCGCCTGCGCTCGCCAAAGTCACCGCCACGGCGGTCGCTGGGCCGGTTGTTGGGGAGGTCGGCGAGAGGTCCCCGACGAGCGGACCAGTCGAGGTCACGCATGCCCTCGGCGCGGTCGAATCCACCCCGCGCTAAGAAAACAAAGTCAGTTATGCTTGAAATCACAAAGTGATCTCAGCTGGTTAGACTCACGAGGATCGGCAACCTTGACGCGGATTGTGCGGCCCTGGAACGACTGGCCATCACGGGTCAGGGCAGTCTTGAGGCCCTCGAGGTCGCCAAACTCGGCATAGGCGAAGCCCTTGGGGCGGGCCTGCTCGCGGTCCTCGATAATGCGCACGTTGACGACGTTGCAATCTTCAAAAAACTCGGAGACGGTCTCGACGGTCGCATCGTAGGACAGGTTGCCGAGATGGGCGGTGAAGGGGGGCTTGTCGGGCAAGACCTGGGGCAGGTTGTCGCGAATGGAATGGTAGCCTGGAACGTCGGGAACGTCAATCTTCAAGTCGCCAGTATTTAAACAAGGGACGGCGAGACGTACCGCGGTCGGCGCCATATGAAGAGTTGCCACCGCCATAGGAGCTCATGCCCATGCGGCGGTCGGAAGGGGGAAGAGCCTGGGTGCCTAGCTGGAGTCAGTATGTTGGGTTCAAACGCGACTTGCTTGCAACGCATACCAGACGCTAACAAGAATCAGCACGAAACAATTAACTATGCATTAACGCAGGGCTTACCATAGGTATCTTCGACCTCATCGGCCCATGAGCCACCGCCGCCATAGGCTGTGATTTGAGGTCAGCAGGGGAGCAACGGGGAAGGGGAAAACCGTCGGCGTGCTGTCATGCTGCCTTGGAGGGGAAGGGGCCGGAGAGGGAGGGGCAGTGGTCGGCAGCAGGCTTGGCATGGAGGGGGGAAACAAACCGGGCTCGTTGATAAACTCTCCCAGAGTGAACTTCTGGACTTCCTTCTTCTTGGGAGCTACACTAAGGTGTCAGCATTTGATGGCGCGAGGCACAGCAGCTCCGACAACCCCGCGACGCCAGGAGGGGTCGAGGGGCTGAGGGGTTCAGAGGGGTGATTTGGGGCGCAAGGACCAGCGGGGATCAGCAGTACTCACCCATGATTGCGGGTTTTCTGATCAAGCAGGTTGTTCAGAACGAGATGTCAAAGAGTCGAGAGCGGGGGGAGATGGGGGTTGGGTGTTGAAAATCGACGGTTTTATCGGTCGAATCGAGGGAAAGCCGTCCGGTGACTCGGGTCGCTGGCGGGCGGAGACGGATGGGGGTGGTGCGAATTTATGTGGGAATTCGCGGCCAGTGGTTTGTTGAAGTAACGTGGTTTGGGGTGTGCCAGGCGGAAGCGAAAAAATTATTAACGTGAGGCGGCCGATTGAGGAATCAGGGTTGACTTTTTTTTTCCCTCCGTTCGGCAAGGGCTGGGGCCTTTGGGGGCGGGGGAGCCACTGCGTGCCGGCACACAGAGAAAGTCGCGCTAGAGCAAAAATGCGCCTAGTGCGGATCAGGGGCTGATCGCCGAGCTGCATTTTGGCGGCCGCTGCTGTCCGCTGTGTGCAGCAGCCAGCAGCAGCCAGCAGCAGCCAGCAGCAGCCAGCCAGCGGGCCAAGCCGCCCTGGCAACTGGCAGCCAAGACGCAGCAGCACAAGGCCTGCCTCCCGGGCCTGAACAGTGAGCGGCGTTGAGCTTGGGAACACCAGAGCCAGATGAAGGCAACAACAGCACAACAGCAACAACAACAACAGAGAGACGGAACACCGACGACTTGCACCAACAAGGCTCCCTTAACCCCCCACATTGCTCATCATACAGTGTTTACCATTCACGCGTGCGGCCGCAGCATTGCCTTCAAGGCCTTTGCGTTCACTATCACCACACCCACTCTCACTCACGCTTTCACCCGCTGACGCCGCCTGAAGCCCAAGATGAAGCGGATCGTGCTGCCTACTACAGAAGATGGAACGCAGAGCAACACCCAAGCCCCTTCATCCCCCGCAGAGACTGCGGCAGCAGAGAGGCCACGGTTACGACAGAAGCAACAGCAACCGACAGTCTCGCCCGAGCTCATGGACATCCTCGTCCCCTCCCTCAGAGTTGGCGTCGCGGCAGGTATGGCGCTCATCCAGCTTTCCCCCTGAATTCTCTTCTTGTGTTCCCAGTGTCCCAGCATACCTCTGACACCCCGCCAGGAACATGTGGCATCTTCAGCGGCATGACATTCGGCATCATCCGATCCGCCCCGCTCGGCCTCTTCGCCATCGTCTCGGGCGGCCAGTGGTTTACCATGGGTTCCACCTACACCGGTGAGCCGCACGCCGTCCACTGAGCCGCTCTTGACTCTTCTAACTCTGTTGTCGACTCCAGCCGCCCGGCTGACTGGCTTGAAATATTTTGCAAGCGAGGAACCCACCTCCAGAGAGAAGGTGAAGGTGAGCGCCGTGGCAGGAGGCGTGGCCGCGACTTTTGCGGGGGCTCTCAGTACGTATTACCCAACCCAACAACGACTTGGTCATTGATGAGCTGACAACTCCACAGGGGGTCGAGCAAACATCCTGCCGGGCATCTTCGTGTGGTCGCTGGTCGGAGCCGGCGGCCAAGCAGTCGTCAACCGGTGGGATGCGCGGGCCGAGAGGGCTGCGAATGCGCCTCCCAAGGAGGAGAAGCCCGACTCGTGGTGGCGCAAACTTATCCCCCTTACGCGGATCACCGAGGAAGACTACATCAGGATTCTCGAGGAGAGGCTGCTCCGGGCGGAAGCGGACATTGCTCTTGCCGACGACAAAATCAAGGAGCTCACCGAACTCAAACGCAAACAGGAGAAGGAAGCCGCTGTAGCCCAGACAGACAACCCAGCGGCATCCAGCGAAGCATGAGGGAGAGGGAAATGGGTGGCGCGCGGAGGGTTGTACCATCTCGTGTAAGATATTCGCCGAACATAGATGAGATGATAATCCAGGACTCTTGCATCAGGTCGAAGGGAGCGTGGCAAGGTAAATTACTAACTTTGTACAAATCTATCTCCAATATTACAGTCATCGTCTAACCGCTCTCATCCATAGTTGAGAGCTTGCTCCCGGACCAACACACTTGAGGTTTCGGTTTGGCAAACTCATTGCACGGACATGGCACCGCCCGTTTACTTGAGAATGGGCCCGCGGGCCTGTTTCAGTCGGGCTCGGGCAGATGTTTCGACTCCCCCTTTGCGTTCTGAGGCCAGCTCAGGGATCCAGAGGAGCCGGGCAAACCCGCAAACGACGGCTGGTGGTCAGGCTAAAGTGGTCACATCACCTCCGCAACTTTCACAGCGGGCCGGAGAAGGGCCTCGCCTCGCCTGACCATCCAACCCTGGGCCAACCGTTCGGCAGTGTCGAGTATTTCGGGAAGTCATATCGGCCCTCGCACTGCATCCCGGTGCACTTCAGGCCGCACAGCCCGTACACCTTGCAATAGCACTCGGCCGGCGACGGGCAATACACGGCGTCCTTGCCAAAGATTACTGTTGACGTTGTCAGCCAGGAACAACATTTCAACGTATCGCAACACTCACTGTGCCACATGTACTCAAACACCCGCCCGCTGAGGTCATCCGCCAGCGGCGTCGCCAGCAACCACTCGCGCCAACGAACATACTCCTCCCTAGGGTGTGCCTTGACCGCCTCGCGCGAGACGGCAAACTGCGAGCAGCAGCTCACACCCACCCGCTCCGGCACCTCCACGCCCGGCATCAGCTCCCGAAACGCCTGCTCATACACCTCATTCGCGCGGAGCGGCCTCCCGTCGGGGTGCGTGCCGTTCGCGCGGACCTCTGCGCTCGCGGCGTCCTCCCGTGGGCGTATCTCTACGGGACAGCCCAGTAGCAGCACGCAGCGGAGGTTAACATACCCCTCTGCCCGCACGCGGGCGGGGTCGAGCCGCCGCAGCGCCGGCAGCGCGTCGTAGTCCGGGTCGTCGTTGTGCCAGGCGAAGCGGGCGGCGTGGACGAAGACGGTGGTCTGCGCGAGGGTGTCGTACGCGTCGATGATGTGGGTGAGGTACACCATGGCCTCACGGCCCTTGTTGCGCGGGACGGTGTGGCGGGCCGTGGGGTCGTCGACGACGTAGACGCTGCGGAACCAGTCCGGCAGGTGGGTGTGCACCCAGGACGTGTTTTCGGATTTGAGGCTCGCCACGACGAGTTCAACCGGCGGGGGCGTGGCGAGAGGGTTGTTGATGAGCCAGACATGGCGATTGGTGTAGAAGCGGAGGAAGAGGAGATAGGTTGAGATGAGCAGGGCAGCGAGGGGGATCGCGGATCCCTTTGCCCCTGCGTTGGCCAGCATCACGGCATCAATTCATTAAATAATTCGAGCGGAACACACGATCCAGGAAAACGAAGGAAACGAAACGGTTGGGAGTTAATAAGAACACTGAGAACAAAGAGAACATGGAACAAGCCCCAAGTTGGGACAGAACGCCCTCACCAATATCCACAGCCCCAAGTTGGGACAGAACGCCCTCACCAATATCCACAGCCCCCATTGTTCTTCCTAGCCGGAGTGGTGGCCGGCCCTGAGGTCTGGCTCGCGACCCGTTGCGCCGGCCATCCGGGCCCCGTCTTCATATCCTGAGAACGGCGCGGCAGGGCACGGCGTTTCGCTCACCACAGCCCACGCCTGCTGCTGCCAACGGGGCGCCGCGGGCGCTTATTGGTTCGCCCCAGACCCGAATCGGAAATGCCCTGGCGTCCGTTCGATCTCGCAGCATCGAGTCGTGGGGTTCTGCGCGCCTGGCAAAGCTGGTGGGAGGCGGCAAGGGTACAGCGCTTGGCATGCGGCGGGCGCGGTTCTCGAAACAGAGGCTAAAAGGAGGTGACCCAGCAGGCGGTTGTGTAGACAAAGGAGCTCAAAAGGATGTTGTTTGTGCATTGTCGGCAAAACCAAACAGTGGTGGTTCTTGTTGATAGGCATTCACTTGATGCAAAACTTTCGCGATAGTTCCACTTGACATTGGTCGATGTCATGTGGGCTGTCTTCTTATTGGCAAGGCGGTACTCACGATGCTGATTCTAGTGATGGGGAGAAGTCGCATTTGTGCCTGAGGGTTGAGGTGTCTTTGGCAAGGGGACCCTCCATTCGTCCTTGCTGTTCCTTACCTTCCATTGTCTTTGTTTGAATGCTACCTGCACCCACGGTTCTAGACTGCTGGGGCTGTTTGTTTCCTAGTCTGGATCGCATCAGGATAAATATACCGGCTTGTAGCATGATGATACCTTTATCCCTTATGTTCAGGAGTGAGAGGCATGCTCTGATGCATACTGCCCGCCCAGCAGCACGAGACTCCAGTACCAAAGCAGGAAAGATGTGGTGTGTTGCAAGGCCCAGTGCTCTCTTTGTAGCAAGCTGAGGGAACTCACCTTTGTCGCCATCAACCACGGCAGCCAAGCCCAGACAACGGCGGTGACAGCTAATTCGTCAACACACACGAGGATCAGAACAACTTCAACTGATGCATGTTCGTGGCCGTCCTCTACACTGGAAGGCAGGACGACAACGACCGCAACACAAACCATGTTGCCTTCCGCCCAACTCCTCGTCTGGGCAGGGTTGGCCGTTGACGATGGGTCGGGTTGTTCGTATGGCGTTTAGCGCGGAGTGTTGAGTGGGATCTGGGCTCTCTTGGCTTGGACCGGAAACACTCCGATCTTGCAGTTGGTGTGTCACCTGGTGCCGAGTGTTAGGGCTTGTGGGCAGCCTGGGCAGTCTCGGGTGGGTCGGAAATGACGGATGGCTTTTTGTCCATCAGCACCATGGTGCAGGCAAGGTTAGCGGAGGAGTGGAAAGAGAAAAGGCCGATGCATCAGGAAGCATGTCGTCGGTTGAATTAAACCAAAAGCCCCTTTTTCTCGAAGATGCACAAAGGAGGATCCGGTAAATCCGTCGATCGAGCGATGGAGCTGTGGTGTGGGGTCGAGTTGCCTCTTGATCCCTGCCAACAGTCCCACAGCACCAGCCCAACAGGGGGCACGGGCCAAGCACAGGCCTGATTCGGGGGTTGGCGGGGCCATCAAAGGAACCCCATCCCGCTTCTGGCTCCAATTCAAGCAATTCCAGCAATTCCAGCCCATGATCGTCTTCCTTGGCGCGACCACCGAGCTTCGCTTTCTCTCCCTTTGCTCTCAAAGGAGCTGCTCGCTGCTGTACGAGGACGGGAGCGCACAGCTTTCGGATATCCCATCGACAAAGACCACGCCCTGCGCCCCCGCTACCTGCTTCGCGACCACCACCACGGGACCTCCAACCAACTCTGCGAGATCGATCCATCCCCTTTTGTCGACGCGGCGGAGCTGCGAGTTGGTCTGTTGGATCCCCCCCCAAATTACGGCACAGCGTTGCACTGCACCGGATCCTGACAGACAACACCACCAAACCGCAGCAGTCAGCAACACATCCAAGTTCGGACAGCAAGACGGGCGCTCGAGGAGCACCCAGACGATTAGCTATCAGACAACGATCCGATCCGAGAGAATGGCATTGCTCAGCATGTCGCGCGACTGAAAGCAGCCAAACGACCGGGCCCCTGCTTGCCTTGGCTCCTCCTCCAACCCCACCTCTCGCCATCGATCCCCTCGACGCCCTCGCGAATTGCCATTGCGAAACTGGCCCTTCTCTCTGCAACTGATGGGCGTCCCGGCCGGTCGCCGGTCCCCGTCGCCCATGCTCGGTCGAAATGGCCCTCCTTAGCCCGACCTTCATCTTCGGCATCCTCGTGCTCCTTTACCTCTCGTCCTTTGTCCTGTTCGCCGTCGTCCGCATCCTGACGGGCGTCTCCATCCAACGAATTGGCTACTTTTCCCTCCGGCGCCTCGCCTACACCCCGCAGGATGGCATCCGCATTGAAATCAGGGGCCTGGGCCTCAACGTCCACCGACCCACCTTTGCCCAGCCCACCTGGCTGAGCGTCGTGGTCGACGAGCTCGCCGTCACGGTGGATATCGGAGCGCTGGAGAAGGCCAAGGCAAAGGAAGCCGCGTCCGAAGCTGGCGAAGACTCCGACTCCGACGACGCGGAGGGCGACTGCAAACCGACCATTCCCCTGACCCCCAAGATCTCGAGAACCTCGCGCCGCGATTCCGACCTCGACGAGCGCAGCAAGACATGGAAGCGGTTGACAAGGGTCAAGGAGCGCATCAAGCTCCTACACCGGCAGGTGAACTGGCTGCGCATGGTCGACGTGGTCGCTACCAACTCAACCGTCAGCATGACGGGCGTCGGCAATGTGCAGATGGGCAGCTTCACCATTGCCGTGGATACCCGGAGGAACATGGTCGACCGAGCCCGTTTTTTCCTCCAGCGCGGGGCCGAGAAGCACCGCCAAAACCAACAGGCCGAGTGGATCATGACCCTCCGGAGCGTCCTGTTCACGGCCGAGGGGGGCGAGTCGCTGGAGATTCTGGATACCGCGACCCTGAATATATACGGCTACATGTACGAAGCTCTCGACGGTCTCCGCGACACCGCTATTGCCCTGAAGCTCGGCCGCCTCCACATCCCGTACGACGATGTCCGCCACAGCTTGTCCCAGTACAAGAAGGTCATGTCACAGGCCGACCAGACCTACACCCAGGCCGAACCTGTCGACGACATTGTCGACCGCGTGATCCAGGAGCTCGATGTCCCAGGAAGCACCAACCACGAACTGATGCAGACCGTGTCCGACTCCAAAGAGCTTGTGAGCTCGATTCTCAGGGGTATCAAAGAGGTCCAGTTCGCCGTCAGCTTCATTGGGTTCACCAAGAAGGTCGAGTCTGTCAGGCCCGCCGGCAGTCCGATTCTTCTCACGGCGTCCATGAAGGAAGTGGGCATCGACCTCCACCGACTGGACCCGAAGTCAGCCGCGCACAGGATGTACTTCCCCTCCAAGGACATCGCCCACGAGGCCCTGGCCGCCGCGCTCTCGATCTCCGTCGGCCTCGATGACGGAAATGGGAAGCCCGAGCGCATCATGTACATCCCCATGGCTACAACCACGGCGAGGACCACGCTCCCTTCCAAGACGGTCGAGCTGGCCGACGAGGGCACCGCAGAGCAGCGCAACGCAAACATCCTGTTCGCCAACTCTGTCGTGACATCCCCATCCATCGACCTTGACCCTCGACATCTCCCCCTTCTGCTGGCTATGCTGCAGCGGAGACCGAAACCACAAAAGGATCGTCCGCAGCAGCAGCGGCACATGCTCATCTCCCGCCTCCTTCCCAAGGCAACCTACAAATTCTCGATGCATGAGCCCGTCATGAGGATTGCGCTTCCCCCGGTTCAGAAATCATCCGACCCCGACGAATTTGATTTAATCATCTCATCCATATCATCCGTCTCGCTCGACATTGAGTCCCTCCACTCGACCGTCGAGGAACTTCATTACTCTCTCGCCGCCACCATGAGAGTCCAAACACATAACCTGTACTACCAGACCTCTGCTGGGAGCAGGTTCGACCTTCTTGAGACCGAGACTTTCGACCTCAAAGTACAGCTGAATGCGTCCCCGAACGTCCACGTTGTGGCTACTGGAAATCTTGAGACGTTTACCCTGAAGATGGTTAGGGGGGAGATTCGCGAGGGCCTGCGCCAAATCGTGCGCCAGCTGCGGCTCAATGTCGAGCCGGACAAGCGAGCGGCCTCCAAGACCTCAAAGCACTCCAACTTTTTGCGTGCTATTCCCCCGTGGCTTCTGCACTTCCAACTGCAGTGCTCAGACTGCAGCATCGAAGTGGCGGGTGTGGATAAGGACATCTCAGAGGACACGCGAGGTGTTGCCATTCAGTTGGATTCTTGGTCGGCCGAGTATCGCGCGCAGCGTCTGGATGGGTTGCAGAGGCGGCCGTCTCGTCGGAGAGCTAGCAGCCGCAGCGGCATCATGTCGCCCGAGAGCGACCTCTTGAAAGCGGTCCCAACTTCGCCGAGGCGAAAGTACCACCACGAGGGCGACGGTCGACGCATAACCCTCCAAGCCAGGGGATTCGAGGTCTTCATGGTCGAATCGGCAGAGAAGTGGGAGTTCGAACCGTTCATGAACATTCCCAAGTTCGAAGTCGCCCTATCCACCCTCAGCGACCACCAGGGTCCCGTCTTCCACATTCACTCCCATATCAAGACCCTTCACCTCCACTACTCCCTCTACCGCCACTATGCTGTCGGGGTGGCCGTTTCGACGCTCCGCAAGGCATTCATGAGGACGAGCAAAGAACCTACGGACCCGAGGACCCCGCCCATGTCGCCACGGAGACTCGTGGTTGGTCACCTCTCGCCGCCCCCAACCGGAATGTCTGCTTCGGAGTTCAGCTTGGGCGACGTCGAGTCATGGCGGACCGCACCCGAGCTGGTTGCCGTTGATTTCAAGGCGACTCTGATCCAGATCAAGGCCGATCTGCCATCGGATCCCCCTCTGATGCTCCACATTTACAACATCGAGGCCGGCCGCCATCGATGGTCCCCACCATTCCTGCAGGCGAAGCTCATCCGGCTGTACGCCGAGGCGCCGAGGATGCGCAGGGTTTGGGCGAGGGCTGTGAGCATCAAGAATGTCCGGTTGGATTACCGGGAGTCACGACACATGCTCCCCGGTGGCGGGATGCGCGAGGAGCGCATGTTCGATATTGTCTCGGAGAATATCCGAATCGCGGTCCCTCACGAGATGGTGGTGTACAAGATCACAGACAACTTTGTGAATACCTTCAAGTCGGTCCTGCAGCTGCACCACAGATTCAAGACCGGCACGAACGAATACATCCTCGACAAGGGGCCCGAACCCCCCAAGAACGTCCCAAAGATCTCGCTCCGAGGCAAGAACGTCCTTTTTGAGCTGGAGGACGGCGCTTTCGAATGGAAACTCGGGGTCATTTATCGCGCCGGCCTAGTTGAGATGATGCAACGCCAGGCGCGCGAGGAGGCTTTCAAGGTCAAGGTCAAGAAGATCCACGAAGAAGAGTCAAAACGAGGCGTGTCCAAGCTACGGGCCCGGTCGGCCGCTCCCCAAGGCGATCTCCCAACCACCGATGCCCCCCATTCAAGAGGTCGCAGCTCGGGAGGCGGCCATCGGCGTTCCGCCAGCGAAGGGCGTATGCGCGGACGGGCGCCGAGATATGATCCGGAGAGCGGCTCACAAGCACTCAGCGGGACGGCTCGCGTCTCCATCGCCGACGCACGGCACAAGCTGAACGTGCACAACGCGAAGAGTTGGAAGCAGCGCATCGACCACCAGTATGAGCTCTCCCGGAGCGCTGCGAGGGACGGGCGTGCGCATTTCTGGGGTGCGAACGAGATCCTTGACGACCTCGAGGACAGCGAGAAGATCTTGGAGGTGCCCCAACGGCCGGCGCTCATGGCAATGGTCATCAACGACCTGCACATCGTCGTTGACAAACCGTCGTTCCCGCTCAAGGAGCTTCCGGATTTCCTGTACAAGGTCGGAAAGGGGATGCCCAGGGACACCAAGTACGCTCTGCTTGTTCCGATGAGCCTCCAGGTTAGCATGGGAGAAGCGAGGATCTCGCTCCGCGATTACCCCCTGCCGTTCCTGCACGTCCCAGCAACCAAGTCCGGCCAATCTGTCCGCCTTCCAGCGCTGGCAATGTCAACGGACTTTGTCATTGCGGAGGAATATCGAGGACCAGGGTCGACTCGAAAGATCAGGGTCCCGATCGTGCCCCCACGAAGTCTGGATCCAGCGGCCCCGAACGCGGGGAGCTTTGCGGTGGATGTGCGGAGGACGATCGGGCCAGTCAAGACCTTTTCGGACATGAGCATCGACATCCACACTGCCAACCCGACCCGCATCACCTGGGGCCCGTCTTACCAGCCTGCCATTCAAGACATGATGATGGCGATCGAGTCCATGACAAAGCCGCAGCTCGATCCCTCCGACAAGGTCGGGTTCTGGGATAAGATTCGGCTGAACTTCCACTCCCGGATCAAGGTCGCGTGGCGTGGCGATGGCGACGTCCATTTCGCGTTGAAGGGCAGCAGAGACCCCTACCACGTCACGGGCAATGGCGCAGGGTTCCTCATGTGCTTCCGGAACGATGTGACATGGAACATCAACAGCGTCGACGACCCAAAGCGCTTCATGACGGTTGACAGCGGCGAGTTTGTCCTGGCTATCCCGGATTACAGCCACCATGTCCGCGAGACTCGCCGTCAGCACGGTGAGGACGAAAGCATCATGAGCGACGCCAGCCAACTCTCCAGCGCCGCCTTTAAGAAGGTCGTCATGAAGCTCTCGGGCAAAGTCCAGTGGCTTGCTGGTCTTGTGTTTGAGCGGGCGATCGAGGACGGCCAGAGGAGCTTCGAGTTCAAGCCGCATTACGAGGTTGTCCTCAAGTCGCCACAGCACGCAAAGCCCCAGAATGGTCTGCCGTATGACGCCTTCCGGGGTTTCCGCAGCCAGCACATCCATCTGTCGGTGGCTGTTCGCGCTCCCGTCGACCGAGAATGGCCAGGATCGATCACCGAGCCCTCGCGCAGCTACAACACTGTCCACCTCACACCTCGCTTCTTCACCCACTTCTTTGCGTGGTGGTCGCTATTCTCTGGTCCTCTGTCCTTGCCAATCAGACAAGGTTCACTCTGGCCAGGACGGGAGAAGAACAGCAAAAAGTTCGGACGGCACCTCGGCACCATCAAGTACAACATCTTGCTTGCGCCGCTCTTCCTCAGTCACATCTACAAGCACAAAGACGCTGAGGATTACACGGAGAATTCGGTTTCCGCGACTGGCATCAAGATTCGCCTTGACAGCTTCGTCCTGGACCTGCACCAGAGGCGAGAGGAGTTCAACACCAGGGATCGCGATCACAAGACTCAATCCAGGACAACGGGCATGAGGATACATGCCGGCCAGCTTGATCTAGTTTCAGCGGACCTCCGGGCTGTTTCAGCCACCATCCGAGGCACGTCGGCCGACGCGATGAGGAAGAATTCGCTGTCGACTTTCATCACCGACCAAGAGGGAGACGGCACCGATCTCTCCCGGTTCACAATCCCTGACAACGACTTGACGTGGATCGACATGGACGACTTTGTCGAGCTGGATTGGATCTTGCCGACCGAGCCCAACCCTGACACCAAGATCCTGCCTCTCGCATTCGCCCCCCGCGTCACCTATTTCCGCCAGACTGACATTAACGGCATAATTGATGGTGACCCGGACCGGACGAGTCCTTTTGGCAACGAGCCCACGCACTTCTGCATCATGAGCCAGGACGACGACCCGAGGAGGGTGCAAGGCCAGCTCATCCGTCGGCGGCTGGAGCAGCTCGACGAACAAATCGTCACGCACAAGCGGAACCTCGGGCAAATCGAGCTTCGTCTCGTCCGAGGGGATCCGGCCGACACGGATCTCAGGACTGATTTCGAGATCCTGAACCGCCACTCGGGGGTTCTGGCCGGCAAAAAAATGTTCCTGCAGGGGATGCTGGACGAGATGACGCGCCATTCGTCTTCCAACAGTCAAGATCAGGACTCTGCAAGCTCTGATAAAGCTTCCGGGCCTGCGCCGAGCGTGCAAGAACCCACGGAGGAACTTACCAGCACCGAATTTGCCAGCGACTTCACGAACCGATTCGTTGTGCACAACATGCAGCTGAAGTGGAACAACACGCTGAGGAACATCATCCTCCGCTACATCCACCAAGTCGGTCAGCGCAGAGGTTTCGTCTACTATCTCTCCCGCCCCGCGGTCAAGTTCATCCTGGACCTGGTGGAGGAGCAGGCCAAGTCCAAGACGGGCAAGGGCGGAAGTGTCCCGACACCGGGAGGCTCCGGGGCGACACCTGATGGCAACGGGGCAGCTCAAGGCCTAGCAAAGGACATTGAAGATCGGATAGGTAGGATCTTGCAAGACAGCAAGAAGTTCGCGAGCTCGGAGAGTGTTGATGGCGCCCACCCGGCAATGTCGGACCTGTCGAGCGGCATCGCCGACGAGTTCACGACCCAGAACAGCTACCACGTCCGCCTGATCGCACCGCAGATCCAGCTGCAGAGCGACAAGAACAAGAAGCACGTCGTGCTCACCACCTCCAAGGGCATGGAGCTCAAGGTGGTCGATGTCCTCGAGAAGAGCAGGATGTCGGACAATGTCAGCGGTCTCGTACAGCGGCGTTTCCTCGTCAACATGGACAGCACGCAGTTCTTCGTCACCCATCAGAAGTGGTTTTCGACGCAGTTGGTGTCCATGTACTCGGGCAACACGTACGGGACTCCGTCGGGCTCATCGTGGCCGCCGTGGGTGCCCATGGAGGTCATGTTTGACTTCCAGTCGGACCCGTTCGGCTTCAAGCGCGTGGTGCACAAGACCTCGGCCATGCTCCGCTACGACAAGTTCAACACGCTCCGTCTCAAGTACAACGATGAGGTCAACACGAGCGAGGGCCCGAATTGCGCCCTGCAGGACAGCTCTGAGAGTAGGACGGACAATCTCTGGGTCGAGTTCCCGCGGGCCCACGCGCTGTGCAACTCGTCGCAGTACTATGCCATTTATGTCATCGTGCTCGATCTCCTCATGTATAGCGAACCTCTTGAGAAGACGAGGAGCGAGCGGCTCGAGAAGATCATCCTCGCATCCGACTTCAGCGACCTGCGAGGCGTCCCGGAGATGGTCATCAAGCTCCAGGAGCGGGTCCGGCAACTCGAGGAGATCAAGACACACTTCCAGATCCATTCCAGGCAACTGGACAAGAAAGGCTGGAATGACCGGTTGGTGCTGGAGCGTGACCTGGCGGCGTGCGAGGACGAGCTCTTCTTCATGATGAAAGCCATCACTTCGTCGCAGCGGAAGTTTGACAACTCGCAGAGCAGCGCCCTCCTGAAGTGGAGCATCATGGCCAAGGAGATCGTCTGGCAGCTCATCCGCGACAACAACGAGCCGCTGGTGGAGCTGCAGCTCAAGGACGTCGAGTACGATCGGGTGGACAACTCGGACGGGTCACATATCAACCTGATCCAGGTAGGCAGGGTCCTCGGACTCAACCTGCTTCCGGATGCCATCTACCCGGCGATGGTGGCACCGTACATCGAGGGAGACCGTGGCGGTTTTGACACGGGCTCGCAGCCGATGATCCGGGTGTACTGGAACATGCTCGAGGCCATCGCCGGCATTCCCGTGATGGACCACTTCGAGGTGACGCTGTTCCCGCTCAAGATCCAGCTGGAGCACGAGATCGGGAAGAAGCTCTTCGAGTACATCTTCCCAGGCACGGACGGCGGCAAGACTGCTAACGGCAAGCACGACTCGCCGTTCATCATCAAGCAGATCCCGCCGGACGAGGACGAGGATGAGGGAGACAATGAGTCGTTGGCCGAGTCGGTCCGCGCTGGAGGGGGGGACAAAGACCAGGACGACGCGTCGTTCAAGACCCGCGCAGGGTCCCTTGAGCTGCGTCTGCGTCCGACGCTGACATCGGACCCAGATGCGGCCTCGAACCAGCACAAGGCGCTCAGCGTCCACTCGGGAGATGGGTCATCATTCCGGCTCTTCCGATCGGGCACTGGCTTCAAGTCGGTGGGCAAGAAGCGGTCGTACGATTCCCTGCGCGTGGGCACCCCGCGGCCTGGTGTCGGCCGGACGGTTACGGGATTATCCTCCAAGGATGGCGTCTCCATCAGCGGCGAGTCCAAGAAGGGATCGCGGTTCGGGCTCCGTCACCGGTCGACCGAGGGCGAGAAGACCAAGCAGTCGGACGACCTCTCCAAGATGATCGATCGCGCGTCCAACTACATGACGTTCGCCAACATCAAGATGGCGTCGGTCGTGCTGTGCCTGAGCTACAAGGGCAAGGGCGAGCGCAATTTCGAGGACGTGCACAATTTTGTCTTTCGGCTGCCGACGATCGAGTACCGCAACAAGACGTGGTCCAACCTCGACCTGGCGCTCGCGCTCAAGAGCCGGGTGATCAAGGCGCTCATCAGCCACACGGGCGCCATCATCGGCAACAAGTTCTCGCGGCACCGGCCCAACACGGCGCAGCAGTCCAAGCTGCGCGAGCTGGCGACCAGCTCGGTGCTGCTGGCGACGCCGTCAACGTCCGAGTCGCGCGACAACAGTGGGGACGACTCGTCGTCGCTCTACGGGAACTCGCCCGTCGACTTCTCCCGCTCCCCGCCCCGGTCGATCCGCCGCTCGCAGACGTCGATCCCGATCCCGAGCTCGGCCAGCAGGAGCTCGAGCGCGGCGAGTTCGATGCGCTCGTACCGCTCGGGCGCGACGGGCGCCGCCGCCGGCCACGTCACGGTCCAGACGCAGGCCACGGGGGCGGTGCCGAGCTTCCTGATGGCGCCGCCGCCGCTGTCGCCCGCGGCGACGATGCCGCCCGAGAGCGGCGGCAAGAGCGGGTTTGGCAACCTGCTCCGGCCCACGTCCAGCGGGTGGTCGAGACCCTTTGGCGGCGGGAGTAACCAGAGCAACGGCGCGGACCGCAGGCCAAAGAGCAGCGGTGGGCTGACGACGGCGTCGTCTGCGTCGTCGATTTCCGGTTTGACGTCGGGACCGAGACGGACGGGGACGATCGTGAGTCGGAACGGTGGCGGCGGCGCCGGGGAGGAGAGCCCGGGGCGGAGGCGGACGGGCGGGATCGGCGCGAGTGGCGGGCTCAGGGATCGGATACATGCGTTGGCTCACAGGTTGAAGGAGAGGGAGAATACGGTGGTGCAAGTTGGTGGTGGGGAGGAGGGG